>JAVJIF010007450.1:0-153734 GCA_038442645.1 Agave tequilana | reverse complement strand
ATGTTAGGATCTTACCTAGTTCGGATTTGATACAGTCATGCCTCTTAGGAGCGCTCGATCCCTTTCTCGGTGAGATCAGTTTGGGTTAAGGAGTGTTTTCGTAAGTCTGCAATGTTGTTTTTCCGAGCGGAGGTAATCTCACCACGATACCTGCAACTTTCAGGGGCTCTTAGAGGGAAAAATCTTTGCAGCGGAGTAGGGACTTCGAGTGGGGTACTCTCCCACAATGGAGAGTTTCGACTACCCATAAGCTAATCGAGAGGGAGGCGTAGGCTGGTGCTTATGTTGTTGCCTCCAAGTGGGGATACTCCCATGACGGGACGTACAAGGGTCGGGGACTGATAAGGGACATTTATCATGTGTGGCAGGGACTCGAGCGGGGGACACACTTACAGTGTAGGGTTTTAATTGCTCGTAGGCTAATCGAGGAGGAGCTCGTAGGGTGATGCTTGTGTTAACTGTTGGCCCCAAGACCTTCATCTTAGTTTTAATGATGACTAACTTATGAAGTTAAGTTACTAATGATTTTTTTGGTTTATATAGTTTCAGATACTAATCAAGATCTTGGTAGGTGTTAGTTTTAACAAAGAATTCAAAGTCAAGTTTTGAATTTATCACGTGTTGATTTAAGAGCTCGCGCTTCAAGATCGCATCAAGAATTCAAAAGGGGTCAGCTCATGGATCGTGTTTGGATCGAGTCATCTTGGAGATGAAGATCGAAGAGAGGACTATATATAGATTTGTTTAGTTTATTGTTTAGATCTTGTGTAAGTATAGTTTAGTTTTCATTTGCTCAAGTATTCACACACACAGTTACAAAAGTTTTTGGTTTCGGTTTAACTGTTTGTGTTTTCAAGAATACGTCTTATGGTTTCATGAATAGAGTTCATCAAAAGAAGTTTACATGGTTTAATGTATATTGAATTTTCCATATACATTTATACTTTATATGTTTAGAAAAAACTTATTTTGATGTATCAGTTCATGTGTTTTAAAGTTTTGTTTTTATCAAAACTTAGTTTGGGATTTATTATCAAAAACAAAAATATATCATCTTCCATGTGCATTGGGTTCTATCCACACTCTATGCTTCAAATATATTTCAATATCTTGTTTTTGTATTTATACAAGTTCATGAAAAAAAACGGAGTTCCATTTCAAAGTTTAAGTTTTTGAAAAATACGGTTTTTGGGGCTACTAGCGGTCGACAGAGGTCGATCGAACCAGGGCTTGGTCGCATCGGTCGGTCGACCAATGTGCACAACAACGTGCACAAGGCCTTAGTCTATGGGACGGTGGACCGACTGAATCAAACCCACTATCGGGTATGGTCGATCGACCGGGCGGTCGACCGACAGGCTGGTTGCCTAAGGGCAGTCGACCGGGTGGTCAACCGGCGGCCTTAAATGGTCAAAAATTCGACCGTTGGCCGATCAACCGGGCGATCGACCGACATGTCACTTTTGACCTGTTCTGAACCCCAACAGCTAGTTTCTGAATCCTATAAATGAGGGGTTGGGGGGCTGTTTTTAACAAGATTTTCAACAACAATTTTTCCCATCTTCTCAAGTATTTTCAGCAAGATTTTTAAAGAAGTTTTTGTGTTAAAACTCTCTATCTTTTATTGTTTTAAAATTTTAGAAAATTAAAGAAAAACAATCCTTTGGGAACTCTATTTTGTTCTTTATTTTTAATATCTATCAAGAAGTTTTTCTCAAGTGTTTTCTTTATTGTTTCTTTTTCAAACACTTTGTTTACTCACATATTTGAGCTATTCTTTGCAAAATCTATCCTCTAGGATATTTTATTGCGAGAGGTTGTGTTTGTGATCTTTTAAGATCACCAATAGTTGTTTGTGATCCTTGTGATCACCAAGTTGAATTTTTCTTTTGCTTTGTGCTTGACTTCGTGTCTTCCCTATTGTGTAGAGGTGATTGAGAGTTAGAGTTGTGTACTCTTTATTTGTATTTGTGATTCCTCGGTGGAGGTCCTTTTGTGGAAGATCCTTAATGGATAGTTAAAATCCTTCTGTGTGAAGGCGGGACGTAGAGTAGTGGCTCGAACATCGAAACAAATCCTTATGTTTGCATTTGATCTCTGTGTGCTCACACTTGTATTGAACCAGGAGAGTTATTAAAGCATCTCAGCTCATAAATCAGAGGAATCGTGAGGAGTAGTTACAAAGCTCTTCACAGAGAATTCGGACTCGCTCTTGGTTATACACTTTGTGTGTTAGCAATTAGTTTTTAATTCCGCATTATTTGTCTGAGATTAGCACTACACCTATTCACTTCCCTCTAGGGTACTTTCATTAACGTCTCCGAGTGGGGGACACTCCAACAACAAAATATACAAGCATTAGAGACTGATGGGGGCACTCCCATCAGCGTGACAGGGACTCCGAATGAGAGGACACTCTCACAGTGAAGGGTTTTGACTGCTCGTAGGCTAATCGAGAGGGAGTCTGTAAGCTAATGCTTGCGTTAACATCGCTGAGTGGGGGGACACTCCCACAACAGAATGTACATGTCAGAGACTGATGGGGGACACTCCCATCAGCAGGGTGGCACGAAAACAGTTGGGAGAAAAATGCATTTTATTTCATGAAAAAAGTAAAATACATAAGGCTTAAAAGGAAATATAAGGTGCGTGTGATTAGGTACCTCCCTGTCATTGTTGGAGGAATCGGGTCACTCAGTCGCTTTATATTGAGTGATTACATGCTGCGGTTGAGTAAGAGGTGGATCGCTTGGATGTTCTGCATTGGTGGCTGCTCCAGATGTAAGGATATATTATTTGAGGAAGCCTTGTCGGAGAGATACCATCGGAGGCTTCTACAGTAGACGATCTTGTGTCCTTTACTTTCGAGGAAGGAACAATACTCTTCTGCTCCAATAAGTGCAGGGTTATGTTTGATTGGCTTCGAACGTCTTATCCACGGTTAGTCCTTAATGACATTGAAGACCTCGTTAATGAGGAGCCTCGGCGGGGGTAAAGTGTTGTTTCGCTTTGAAGGCTCAGAGTGGATTCGGTGAGAGAATCAAGAACATCTGCTTCTTGAAGGTGGATTGCCCCCGATTCTGGTTGCTGACCTGGGATGGAGTTTCGTGCTGCAAGTTCATCTTCTCCCCGTCATTTCCACACTTGAGGGAGTGGTTGAAAGAACTCTTCACAGCTTTCTCCAACTGGATTTATGGTTGGACTCGAGATAGGTCTTTACTCATCCGGGTGACATCATGTTCAACAGGTTCTTTGTACAGGGGGTGAGAGACATGCAATCCACTGATGAATATAAGTGCATATACATATTCACCATAGTTGGGAACTGTAGCAAGCAGGTTCTGAAAGTAACCAATGTACGATTTGAGACTATCGCCCTGCCTCATTTTGACGGTGAGAAGATGGTGATTGTTCTTCTTGGCCTCCTGACGAGAGGCGTAATGCGTGAAGAACACTTTGATTACCTCCTTGAAGTTGTGGAGAGAATGGATGACAGAGAAGAGTATAATCTGAAACCACACCTTTCATGTTAGATGGAAAAGTTAGGCAACATGAGCGAATCGTTACGGGAGTAGATCACCATTGCGGGAGTAGATCACCAAACTTGTCCTGAATATGCCTAATGCGCTGAACCGGGTTGCTCACTCTGAAGTTGTAGTCGAAGGATGGAGTTAAGAACTTTCTCGGGAACTCGCACTTTAGGATCTCCTCGGATAGAGGATAGTCAGAGACTTTGGCAGCTAAAGATGTTAATCGACCATGGAGCTGCAGTTTAGCCTATTCGGTCAGTCTTTGGATTAACTCGTCGAGGACTCGAATGTTGGGAGATTCTTATTCTGGGCTCGCTTTTCGACTGCTTCTGTGTCTTGGTGTTGTAAAGGGCAGCGATTTGGGCCTTCGTTAAGCTGCTTCAACACCTCATGCCCACATATGACATTCTCACGGTCGAGAGCTGCCTGCTCCCAGTCGCCGTCTGATTGGGCTTGCTGGTTCTTCATCTGCTCCTTCATGTTTGCAAGCATCTGAAGGATCTGGCCTTCAAATAACGGCGTCGGTAGGACATTGGCGGTTGTCCTCTGAGGTGAGAAGGAGTCAGTATCTTCAGTAGAATGTTTTTGGTCATCGACAGGCAGGGGGATCGTGCCCCCGAGGTACTGTTGGTTTTGCTTTTGGAAGGGACACTGTTGTGAGTAATAGTTTGCTTTCTCGGGGCCATTAGCACTAGGGAAGGGGCTTTTGTGGAAGATCTTTGAGTTGGATGGGAGGGAGACATTGAGTGTGGACTCAGCTCTCAGTGAAAACACCAGTTTGTGGTGGATAAAAATTGGCTTTACCGTGAATTGAACCCACCACAAACGATTTAAAGCGCTCCTCGGGTGATACCTATCAGAACACACACGAGAAATAATATCTTTCAGGTTAAGAGTGCGGGTGTAGTGCCGGCCTAAGACCCTCAGGTGTGATAATCAGTAATCGGAAAAGGTAGGAAGGACCGGCAGAGGAAAACTGCCAGTGTGGTTGAAGGGTGGAGTAACACATGGAGCTGCTAGTGTAGTGATGGACTTGAACATGGAAACTTCTAGTGTAGTGGATGGATTAGCACAGAAAATTACTAGTGTAGTGGTGGACTAAATCAGAGAAACATTCAGCGTAATGGTGTATGTGCGTGTTCTCGGAGGTAAAGTGATTCATTTCTCCTAAGAGAAGAAGGATCATATATACCTGACAAGGATACCGACGGGGAGGCGGAAGTGACGGCTGCTGTAACTGCACAATCTTCACATGCCAAATTTGTTGCAACAGATGTGATTATGGACACTATTTGGTAGGATTGCATGCCGTGAAATTCGCCACTGTTTATAATTGCCCGCACTGATAGGGAGCGTTGCATATTATGAACGTGAGGGAGGAAGGCGTTGCATGAGTATCAACAGATATCTTGGAGGATATGTTGTTGAAGCTTCAGTTTTGAAGTTGGATCCTTCAGGTCGAGAAGACCTCAGAGTGGAAATGACCTCAGAATGATGGAAGGCGGCTCCGAGATGGAAGGTTGTCTAGGACGGAGGATGACTTCGGGAAGGTCGAATGTGGCAGAGGATGACTTCAGAAAAGTTAGATGTGACGGAGGATGACTTTCGGTAAAGTTGGATGTGACAGAGGCTTTGAGATAGATTCTGGGAGTTTGTAGATTTCTCCATGAAAAGTTGGATGCTACTGAAGCTTTGGGATGGATTCTGAGAGTTTGTGGATTTCTGGATGGAAAGTTCTTAGTAGCTAAGACACATATCATCCTCCTGAAATTTGTGGACTACTACAATATGAAAAAAAAAAAAAGTGTGAAAAGCCTATGTTTTGCATCTTTTTTTTATGATGCAAATTTGTCATGCTCGTGGGAAACTAACACCAAAGTTTTTTTTCGGGGGGAAAACTAATATAACATTTAGTTAATTGTTAGTATTATATGAAAGAAGTCCAAAATTGTTCATATATTGGATTCATTCCTATGTTCCTACCCTGATTCATACCTGAATCTACAATTCTAAGTGAATTTATGTAATGTAGATCAAGGTCCTTACTGGACCTTCAGCACATGGAACAATGCTTGTTCCTCCCGTTCCTCCATCATTGTTCTCGATATCACCATGAGACCATTAGGGCTCCTTTGACTCTCGAAAATAGGGCAGCGCAGAAAAATCAAGTGGGACTCACGCAATCAGATTTTCAAAAGAAATGAGTTAAGTGAGGCTCATAAACAGTAGTTTTGGAGTCTTTTCTCAAGCTCCAACGTGCAGAAACTAACAGATACGCCCCACATAGAATTTTTTACGGGCCCCCCGTAATCATTACTTTTTTTTTTACAGACCATCAAATATCGCTCCATGGAAAGCTGATGTGATTTTCGTGTGAGACCCATAAACAGTTAGTTTCCTGACATATTTCTAAAGAAAGAAACAAGGCCTTAGCCAAGAAGAAAGGCAAGCAGTTGATAGGCCTGCTTAAATAGAAGAGGGCTGTCATTTCCATGCCCTCACTTCAACCTTTCAAGCAAGAGAAAGTCAGAAGGAAGTTGGAAAGGCAATTTTACCACCTTTGCTTTGTGCCATGACTAATATATAGATCTATACTTTTTCCTTTAAACATACACACACTCACATTACAGATAAGCCAGCTAAATTTCTATAAAATTAAGACTTTCTAAAAAAATTTTACTGTCTTTTAAAATTTTCTGTCCAGGTTGAAGGGCAAAAATTGTCAATTTCTATTCTTAGCATTTTTGAAGAAGTGTTGTTTATTGTTAATGGAAGTCATTTGGGGGCAGTTTTTTTTAACCTATTAAAAAAATTTTAGTTTGATTTTTTTTGAATGTTGTTCAAGAGTTGTGCATTCAGTTTAATTGACTAGTTCCTTTCTAATTAGTCTTACTCAAGTGTCATGACAACCATTTCAAAATAATCAAATCGTTCTCATTTGAATTCTAATATCTTCTTGTATTTTATTCATGTGCATGGTTTCACTATTTTTTGTCGCTTTCGAGAGAAAATACTTGTTAATGTGACCTACATGCAAACAAGAGAGAAAATATATCAAATAAGCTCAAGTTTTTCTAATCTGTCTAGCACATGTGACATATCTTTCACATACATGTGTTGAATTTTTTAAATTAAAATAAAAGGAAAAGCTTTCATTTTAAATTATGTTTTATAAAGACAGCTTTGATCAAGTCTCAGAATCTAAATCAGTTGAAAAAATATCTCAACTGCTTGGATTTTCTATTGGAGTTGTTATGACAACTTGGTTTTTAAGGTTATAAATAGACTACTCACTCCAATAGAAAGACACACAACTCATTTCTCTTTTTCATCTTAAAAGAAAATCTAAAGACTACTCTTCGTGAGAATGGTTTCAGTGTTAAAAAGAATTTTTATCTTCATTTTTCTGGGCAACTTCTTCATTGAGCAGTGGCTCTGCCCACCGTTCTGCACTGAGTGCTGATGAATCCGGAGATCATTTACCACTAGGAGATAAGGTCGATTCAACATCTGGACAAGGAGACGGGCTTTTGATCCTTTAGGGCAGCGACATCGCGACTGCATTCCCCAGGCCAGATTCTTTTGTTTTATTTTAATTATAATTGTTATTACATATTAGAATAATTGTTGTTTTATCTTAATTTAATTTGTAAAGATATTGCATGTTTTAGAAAATAGCATAAAGTTTCCAACAGTCTAAAGGATCAAAATTATATATAGTATCTCTTTTCATTTAATCTATTTTCTATCCATTAAATTAATTGAACTCTTGCAAAAGATTTGTTTATTCTTACAAAATCTTATTGATTAAAATTATTGCTTGAGTTTTATATAACAATCTAAAGGATCAAATTGAAATCTAATTTCTAAAAGTCTAAGTAGGGCGAAATCTAAACTTGATAATTATAGTTAAGGGTAATGTTTAAAATAATAATGAGATTAGGAGGTAGTTTCTTCATCTCCATTATAATACTAAATTATAGAAAAATTATTCATTTAGACAATCTAGCTTTATTAGATCCCAATTAAAGTTAGATAGGGAACAAAACAGCACTTGACTATTCATCATCCTGTACAACTTTGCCCTCATCCAAATCTAATTGGAATCAATTAAAGTTATGTTGTCAAAATATAAATGACTTTCTTATGAAATAATATATTGGACTCCTTAGGTTTCAAACTTCAGTTTAATCTTTAAAAATTATAATCTACCACTTTCTAAGAGATAAAATTATATATTTTGTTTTATTTCATTAATGATTTTTCATGTAATAAGATATAATTGATATTATATCAAGTTAAAATTATCGTTTATAAATTTAACTTATTATATTAAAGTTATATTCATAACAATCAAAATTTATACATCTCCTATTTATGTATTTTCATGATTATAACAATTATAAAATCATGAGAAAATTAAGTTGTGAAAATATTAACTTCAAATTATACTAATTTATTAAATTGTATATATTATGTTAAATTTCAAATTTGAAATTATGAGTGTATCGTTATATAGTTAAATATTTTAAATTACTACTGCATCTTACATAGTCATGCACCTCAAGCCTTTCTTTAAAGACTTTATATCTTCAGAACGGATATTATAATTTTACTATTAATTGTTAATATTTTTTAAAATCATTTAAATTTCTTTGAGGATTTTAAATGTGACATATTCTCAAAACTAAAGATATATATATTGCATACATTATATGCATGTATTATTTGTGAAACCATGAACGTGTTGCATGTACAAAGAAAATTATATTTTATATCTTAATCACTAATTAAGACAATAAATGATTTGCTTAAGATGAAAATCTGGATACAATTAATAATATAAATGGCAAGACAAATTAGGATGCTTTACTATCTGATAAGGAACCAATTTGCAGCCATCTTATAGGAAATCAAATATCATCTGTGACATCATCAATGTCTTAATAAAGTGAATATAATGGACAATAAATATTTTCCTCTAGTACATATATATAGTTCTTAATGTTTTGCTTAAACTATTTTTTCAGATATATCTGAATTACATGTTAATTTTTAAACTTTGACTCTAATTGTGCATTCTATGACATTTGACAAACATAGATTTCTTACTATTCTTTAGCTTATAAATATAGACATATATGCCTTAAATATTTGAATAGTCAAATACAATGTAAATATGCTTTATCATAAATCATTATGGTATAATTTGTTCGTTTTGAAACTAAGGTTACAAGGAAAATTTTTATAACTACCTTATAATTCCAAATGAGGGGAGACTCTCACAATTACCCAAAGACTTTATAGGTCTAATAAAATATGTCAAGAGTCATAAGAATGTGGTCATGAAGGATTAAATCTCTGACTGTCATCACCTGAAAATAAAAGGCTGTTAAGCCAATTTTCTGACCCTAAAAAATATAAAGTCATTCTGATTAAGGGTCTTTCTAGGAGTATAGTCCTAGTTTCATTGAAGGAGAGGGTTAAGCCTACAGTAGAGTTCACCGACAGCGGGAACCCAACCTACTTGATTGGGAGCTGGTTCCATGAAAGAGGTTCAATGTCGTAATAACAAGCTGGACTGGTGAAACTCGTGTGGAGCATCAACCAGGATATATTTATATGCTATATGTAGCGCTGTAGGTACTACCTCTTTTCTATGGTGAGATGCTCTTATGATACAGCTAGGTAAGGATGAGTTTAACTCTTAATAAGTTCAACGCATATAGTGTGGAGGGTATACTATCCAGCTGTAGTACCCTTGGAGGACTTACCTACGTGAGAGGAACGGTGATGACTGCGATCAGGGGGCAAGGCTGACCCTAGAAACTCTCATGAGTCGGTTATTGTGAGCATGGCCTTTAATGCTCAACCCGCTCGCTCAATAGATAGAGACTTACTGTGTGTGTATTCTATCAATATCTGGTAAAAGAGGCTAGTTCCAGGCGTAGTCCACTATGTCTCTCAGTTGACGATTAATTCACTAAGGAAGGTTCCAGGCGTAGTCCACCTGTCCCGAATTCAAAGTATGATGTTGCCCAATTTCACTCGTGTCTTGTGATCTGATGATTTGATTGTTATTTATTATTGATTTGTTTTATTTTGTCTTCCCTGAAAGTCAAGATTTTGGAGGGGACTGTTGGATTTTTTTGAATTAAAATAAAAGGAAAAACTTTCATTTCAAATTTTGTTTTACTAAGACAACTTTGATCAAGTCTCAGAATCTAAATCAGTTGAGAAAATATCTCAACTGTTTGGATTTTCTGTTAGAGTTGTTATAACAAATTGGGTCCTAAGGTTATAAATAGATCTCTCACTCCAATAACAAGACACACAACTCATTTCTCTTTTTTCATCTTATAAGAAAAACCTGAAAACTACTCTTCATGAGAATGACTTCAGTGTTAAAAAGAATTTTTATCTTCATTTTTCTGGGCAACTTCTTCATTTGAGCAGTGGCTCTGCCCACCGTCCTGGGCTAAGTGCTGGTGAATTCGGAGTGCTGGTAAATTTAGAGATCCTTACTGCTAGGGGATAAGGTCGATTCAACATCTGCATAAGCAGACGGGCTTTTGATCATTTAGGGCAGAGACATTGCGACTGCATTCCTCAGACCAGATTCTTTTATTTATTTTAATTATAATTATTATTACATGTTAAAATAATTTTGTTTTATCTTAATTTAATTTGTAAAAATATTACATGTTTTAGAAAAAAGCATAAAATTTCCAACAACATGTACACCACATACATTTTAAATTCCTCTCCTGCGGTTTCATTTTTCTCTTTGATATTATATCATGGGTCATGCCAACACACCATGAGAGAAGAAAAAATGGATTATAGCTTTCTCTTGGTGAAAAAGTGAAAAGTGAAAAAAATAAATAAATGAAGGATAGGAAATTAAAAAAATGTGAATTTTTTTTTTTTTTGGGCAAGGTGGTAGTAGAGTTGGAATAAAAAATATAATGTGAGTGAATGAGGTGAGATGAGAACAAGAGCAAGGAGCATGTGGCAGGCTCTGAGTGCACCACAATGGCAGTTGAGTGTGGGATTGCTTTTGGGGTTGGATGCTAGTGACCACACTATCCACCTGCTCCCCTACTGTTGTGGGATGGCTAAGGATCAGAGGATGCATAGAGAGTTGCACATTATTGGATGAACATCATCATAACATATGGGATTAAGAGGGAACTTAACAATAAAATCTTTAATGGTTCTGTCAGATCATTCGATTACATTTTTTTGCATGCTCGACAGTCATGTCTTATTGGTTCAATCTTCTTTCAGTCAGAGACAGGGAGATGAGGAGGTGGACTTTGATTCAGACCCAGGCAGCCACGAGGGGACACCGGGGAGGGGGGCATGACACTGACCCAGATGTTGCGTGAGATCTCTTTTTTACTTTAGGGCGGTTTCGTGATTTTTTGCTTCTACTTTTCCTTCTTTGATGTACTTTTGTATCTTCTTTGCTTTAGCAACTGTGTGTGCTACGAACTGATAGTTGGGAGGTTTACATGTGTATTTTATATTTTCAAAGTGGTTTTTATTAAAATTTTATTAATGAAATGTGAGAAACTATACGAGACGCACTGTTTACTATATAAAAAAAACAACCTAACATCTCTCTCTGAGTCATTGTTAGGTTGGAATGCGCCAACTCCTCTCCATGTTTTTTTGCTTCCTCTTGTTTCTTCTCCAAAAGTTTTTTTAGGTTTTTTATGCAAGCATGTACCTTTCATGTTTCTTTTTGAAAAATTTACAGTTTACTTGCATTTTGCATATTCTCAAAAGAAAATCCATAACTGGCAAGTTCATGATTAGGATTGTAATTTTTTTTATATGACAACAAGAGGCTGTGCTTGATTCATACAAATAAATTGCTTGATATCTCCCACATAGTTTTATCTAATTTTGGGTGCTTATCAATTATATTTCCAATACTTTTGTCCTTTCTTAAGATTTGGGTTGGAAGACCAGTCTTCTCTGTCCCACTGAGGAAAAAATTATTTGGGACAGACTTTGCCCAGAGCACTAAGAGACAGGCTTTTCACTAGATTTTCAACAAAATTTGGGGCAGAAGTTTCACAATGGATGCCTTTTCTTTGACTAGAATACTTTGTTGGATGTAATTTTGTTACCTGGAGATGTTTGGTTGTCGTAACTGGCCGTAATTCGTAGTTATAATTGGTAAAATCTTTTACAATTGTAAATGAGTTACATGTATGTAATTTTACGGTGTTTGGTTGGTAATATAAAATTGTAAAGTGGGAAAGTGTATTGTACTTTACAGTGTTTGGTTGTCGTAATGTATAAGTCGTAAGTGAAAAAGTTGACCACAAAATTAATTATTTGGTGATTTTAAAAGTTTTAATACTGCAAATAAATATTAAAAAAGTTAAATATTAAAAAATTTAATATTAATATAAAAAAATATTACAAATTTGTATGACCACAAAATTAACTGTAACTGGGCTGTAAGTGAGTGGTAACTGAGTTGCAAGTGAGTGTTAGTTGAGTTATGTAAGTCTTTTACGAATTACGGTTCAAACAAACGCCGTAGTTGTAACTGGGTAGTAAGTCATTTACGAATTACGAAGTTTTACGCGAAACAAACGGCCCCCGGAGTGAAGGTTGAATAAGAATGCATGTGGTTGAAATGAATTCCTCCAGGTTAGTGACCACACATTGGTGGTGGTTATTTCTCTGGCAAGGGTGTCCTTCACTATCTTGTTTTTGATAACTTGAATTTTCATAGAGCATTTCCAACTGAGCTGTATTTCTTCATTTGACAGTCCAGTAGAGTTCCAACCTGAAAGTACACCTAGAGGGGAGGGTGAATAGGTGTACGGCTAATCTGATGAACAATAATGTGAAAATTAAAAATTTAATACAACACACTTAGTGTAACCAACGAGTGTAACCGGATTCCCGGTGAAGGGCTCTGAACTAACTCCTCTTGATTCCTCTGAACAAGAGTTAAGGTGCTATATGAAGCTCTCGTGGTTAAACACAAGTGAGGCACAGAAACAAACACAACCATGCATATAAGTATGATATGACAATATGAATCAATGCAAGACACAATAGAAGAGAGAGAGAGAGTTAGAGAAAGTGGATCAATCGCAAACACCGAGATATGTTTCGAGGTTCGAGCACACAGCTCTACGTCTCCGCCTTCACACAGAAGGATTTCCACTAACTCGTTCACACAGGACTTCCCACATAGGGAACCTCCACTGAGGATTTTGGGCAATACAATAACCGGGAGTACACAACTCTCTCTCAAATACAACACAACCTCTACACTTAGAGGCTAGGCACAAAGCCACCACAATATCAACCTCACAATAGAGGGATAGGCATTTAGCCAACAACTACAATCTCCTCTACACTTAGAGGGATTCTAAACCAACCTCCACACTCACCTCTACACAAGAGGGATTCAACAACAAGGAAAAGAGGTTTACAACTCAAGGTGATCACAAAGACCACAAACTCAATCTTTTCTCACTAAGCAAAGATCCTATAGATATGATAGAAATGATAAGCACAAGTGTGAGAAAACAAAGTATTTGGAACAAAGAAAAATGCTTCGGAAAAACTCCAAATAGATATAGAATTTTTAGACCAAAAACCAATTCCCAAAAGACTATATTTTCTTTGAATTTCCAACACTTTAAAAACAAATAAAGAATAAGATTTTTGAACCCAAAAACTTTTGCTGAAAAAAATCTTTAAGTATGTAGAATTTTCTCTCTTAAAAACTTGTTGAAAAACAGCTCTTGAATGGGGTATTTATAACCCCCAAGAAAATCTGCCCGTTGGCACCTGGAAAGGGCCAGAATGCTCTTCCGGTCGACCGGCCAGTCGACCGGCCAACAGTCAAAATTTTGACCGTTGAGCCCAGCGGTCGATCGCCCGGTCGACCGTGCCAGATCCAGAGAGCAATTGCTCTCTGGCCGGTCAACCGGGCCAAAGCTCACGGTCGACCGCCCTCACCTGAGAGTGGGGTGACTTCAGTCGGTCGACCGCACGGTCGACTTGGCCTTTGTGCACGTCTCGTGCACATTAGTCGACCGGGTCGGTCGACCGACTACTGGTCCGGTCGACCGTCACGGTCGACTGCCAGAGCCTGGCAGGTATTTTCAGGATTTAAAAACTGGTCTTTTTAATTTCAATTAAATCCCATAAAATCACATAAATTCCACAAAAATCAGTTCTTGTATTATCTTTGAAATACAAATATGTGTGACAAAAATTCAACACATATTTCAAATTATTTGAACCATGTTTGTGACTTAAAAAATTTGCCTTAAACCAAAAATCGTATTTTCCAAACTTGAATTTTGAAATGGAAATCCGATTTTTCCAAAATACATGTAAATACAAAAACATGATACTTAAACAATCTTTGAAGCATATAGTATATGGATAGAATCCAATATACATGAAAGGTATTATATCTATATTTTGACATTAAATCCAAAAATAGGTTTTGTCTAAATACAAAACTCCAAACATATGAATAGTATATCAAAATAAGTTTTTCTAAGTAGATGAAGCATATATGTATATAGATCAAATCTAATATACATTAAACCATGTAAACTTGTTTTGATTCTATCTATCCATGAAAACCAATATCGGTTAAACCGAAAACCAAAATCAATAAACATGAAACTTAAAAACGTGTGTGTTGTGAACTTGAGCATATCACACTATATAATCTTTACAACGGATCTAAACTAAATCTTAACAAAACAAACCGAAGCTTTTTTGTAGAACGCCGTCTCCAAGTTGATTCGATCCAAACGCGATCCAACGAGCTTGACTCCAACCGAGTGCTAGATATGAACTTGACGCTCGAGCTTTTGAATCACCATGTGAAAGCTCCAAAACACCTTTGTTGAAGTTAATCATCTACTAATATCTTGGTTAAATATCTGAAACAAAATATCACAAGATTATTAGTAAACTATAACTACATGAGTTAATCATCATCAAAACTAGAGTGGAAGACCTCTGGGCCAACACAACCGAGCTCCATTTGGGGCTCCAATTTGGAGGCAACCTCCAAATCATTATTTATCAATTTTTATTCCCATTTTATCTTTTTAACAACATACATCTTTTAATTTATTTCACTTATATCCTTTTTAATTAATATACTAGTTACTTAAAATTAATACAAATTTAAATCTATTAATTAATTTTTTTACGAAAATTACATCAATGAAAGTCTCGTCGATGAGTGACTAATATTGAATAATATTGATGCATATTTATTTTATTCTAAATGTCTAATTTATAGCAAATAATAATAATAATATTAATTAATTATGTTAAGTACATTATATATTATATTATAAAATTAATTTTTATAGCTTTTTAAAACAAATAAAAATTTTAAAAAAATAATTGAAATGGAGTCCTAAAAATGGAGGGGCGTGGTTGGAGTTCCACCCCTCAAATTTAGAATATTCTATATAATATTCTTCAAAGGTGGCCGTAAAATGCAGCCACCGGTTGAAAATGCTCGTAACAAGTTATGTAGAATAGATGAAGAGAAATAATATAGTTTTCAATGATCTACTTTGAAGTGTGCTTGATGTGTTTTATGCAATTTATATTTAAGATTTTGTATAATAAGAAAAGGAATAATATAATTTTCAACGAACTCAGCAAATTTGTGTTTAATGTGGTTCCATGATTTATGTTCATTTTCTATCATGAATTTTCTTTTTTACAAAACAAAGTTTAAGAGAGCACGTTTTTTGTTGGACTCTAGTGATCTAATTTCCATTGGGCCAGCCCACTTCATATTGACCCAAAATCGAACAGGTGGGCCGAAAGTTAGATGGGCCTCCAGCCATAATTTCCAATCTAGAAGTCAATTTCCATAAAATTATTAATTTCAATTAATTTTCGTGTTCTGTTTTTTTTTAAGAAATGATTTTGACTACTTTGATGCATGAATAAAAAGCGTAAAAAATATTGTTAATTTGTTTTCAAGAGTTTCATCTTAGTGCGATATAGAGTATTCTAATCTTAAATACTTCATTGAAATATATCTCAGCTCAACTTCATTTCTATACTCTTTATTGGCAAGCGATATATTAGAATCACACCGGAAAAATCAAAGCACAAGTAAAAAAATACTGAGAAAAGAGATTAAAAAAGAAGACACATAGATTTACATGGTTCAAATTTATATATATCCATGTGCAACGAAGGCAATAAATTCACTAATAAAATTGAGAGTAGTTTCAATATTCATGTATTAACTTTAAACTCTAATGAGTCTAACCCTAACTATGTACACCCATCTCACATAAATGAGGTTATCATGGTTTGCTTTGGGTCTTCAATAAATTCCAATTGTAAGAATACAAGACACACATGATATTATTTATGTTTGAGTTTAAAAGTCGGCATAGCAGAAAAGTACTGACCAAAAAGATGATCTACGTACACATATATTCTTTTCTACTGTTGAAAGAGAATAAGAAATACAACAAAGTGTCTCATAACTTCAGAGCCGAAAATAAGTAGATGAGATAAGCTAGCTAAAATCATTTCATTAGGCAATGAAAATGAAATTACATAAAATAATAAGACTGACTCAGAGAGAGAAGCCAAATCTAAGTTTCACTTCTCTCAAATATTAAAATTTGAAACACACTAAGTAAAAGGTTGAAGAACAAGAACAAAAGGGTGCATATTACAAAAAAATTATTGCACCCTAATTATTAGTGCTCCTCACTCCACACACACACACATGTTGTGCTCCGACAACAACCTGAAGAGGAATCCCTGAATCTCCAAGCACGAAGAACAATTCCCAAAACAGCACAAAATATCCCAAACCAGAGAAAAACACGCAAACAATGATCTAACGAGGTTCGGCCTCAATGCCTACGTCCTCGGGGCAATGAAAGAGAGATTTAATTTCTTTGAAAGATCGATTACAATGGATGCAACACCTCTGAATATCAAGAGAGTGCTACTTTCGTTGTTATATCAAAACCCTAGAAATCCCGCTTTAAATACAACAGATTTCTAAATCAGCAAAACAGCCCGCAACCTGACTGTCGTCGACCGGGCGGTCGACCGATCCATGCGCCGGTCGACCGGGCCGGTCGACCGTTCCCAACCGAGAGTTGGGTACTTTCAGTCGGTCGACCGAGCTCCCTCCTTGTGCATGTTGTGCACGTCGGTCGACAGGCCAGTCGACCGAGCTCCTGCTACTACGGGCGGTCGATCGGGCCGGTCGACCGAACACCTGCTGCTGCTAACCTGTTTTGCTGCTGCTGTTTTCTTCGTCTTTCGTCGACGACTTCCTCGACGATCCCTCGACGATCCTTGTCGACTTCCTCGACAATATCCTCTCTCTTTCCAACAATTCTCCACCTCAGTGAAGATTCTCCAAACCTGAGCCGATCTCTAACGTACCCCAGTCTTTCACCTAGTGAAATCGACACACGATCTCGGCTTGCGCGCACCGGATGAAATCGACACGATCTCGGCGAAATCGACACACGATCTCAGCTTGGAATCTTTAGCTCAGCTATCCTGGAAAACATCGCACATGCCTTCACTGCACTTCACCTTAGGAGAACTTCCATACATGCCGATCAACATACCGTGGCTCCTCCTCCACAACTTCACGACCTCACGAAGACTCCTCATGAGCCAATACTGACTCTGACTAGCTCTATCTAGTCTTCCTGTCTTCCACTGACGGTCCAACCAAGTCTGCGTAGAGCACACCAAACATCATCGGCTTCAACTGGATGCACACCACTCCTTATGCAAGCACAACATCTTCTCACCGGAAGATCAACCTGTTCATCGAGATCACAACACTTCACCTCTACGTGAAGTCCAACTGGCCACAACACTTCACCTCTACATGAAGCCTCTCCACCTCTACGTGAAGTTCCCAAACAGCTTCTCGAGAACCCAAATAGCTTCATACAGGTTGCATCACTAACTGGCTGCGCCTTTACGGCTGCCTACGTACCTTGCCCAAAGGATCAAGCCAACCGTAGTTCATTAAAATGAGCTTCATCAAGCTCAAATACTGGTACCTATATCTGCAGCAGTGAACCTATCAGACTGAGTCATATGAACCTCTTCTCGACCATCATGGAGAACAACGGCCTTCAACTTAAGCTTGTCGCGATCACAAGCTTGAGATTCATGCTTCTTTTCCCACAAGCGTGATTTCACCTTGATTCCAATAGCTGCATACAGCTTGATATCCTCAGCAATGTCTTCATCCTGTTCAGCATCAACCTTGGTTTCATGATCTTCACCCGGTGTCACATCCGATGAAGTCTTCTCTAATACTGAACCAACTGGAGATGATGGAGTAGCATCAACCTCCACCCGCTGCGATATTTCCTTGGTCTCCGTCCTCTCCACCTGCTGAGAGACAGTAGACTTCAACACTGAAGTCTCTCCAAATGTGACATTCCTGCTCATCACGATCTTCTTGTCTTTGGAGTCCCACAACCTGTAGCTGTTCCTTTTGACACCCAAAACACAAACCTCTTTACTCGCGGATTCACCTTGCCATTCTTGGCACTGAAGTAGGTCGGACTTTCAAATTCCCGCAGCAAACCATGATCTTGAGTAGCTTTTCCAGACCAAATTTTCAATAGATTTTTACCTCCTATCGCAGTCGATCTATTCATGAGATGGCTAGCATACACAGTCGCCTCAGCCCATAACGACTTGTCTAATCCTGCATTAGACAACCACCTCCGAACCTCCTCCAGTAAGGAACGGATTACTTCTTTAGCCAACCCATCTGTACCTATCGTGAAGTGAGTAACAATTCCGGTGTTCTGGCCAAATCGTAGGAATTGGTACATGTCCTTTCTAACATTACCAATCTTTAGCTCCTTAATCTTCCTACCTATCTGCCTCTCCATTCTTCCTTTCCACTTCACCAATATATTTAGGGCTTCACTACTTTGTCTCATTGGATATATCCAACAATGCCTAGATACATTATCAACGAAAAAGACAAAGTACCTGTGACCTCCAAGCGATGCCGTCTTAGCAGGTCCCCAAATGCACACGTGAACACAATCAAGAAGACCTTCATTGCGGTGAGTACTGGTGCTGAATTTCATCTTCTTCTTGTCCAGAACGCTGTATTCACCTTCTAACTTGCAGGTAGCAGCACCTTCCAACGATTCCATCTTTGCAGGAGCTTGCAAAGACTTTTCTTCTTCCTGTCCGACCTTTCCCTGCCAGACCTCCGGGCCACATCATCTGAGGAACTGGAAGTATCCACCTGATCTGTAATCGTACTACCCTTCAAGTAGTAGAGATTGTCTCGACGGACGCCCTTCATCATCACCATCGAGCCCTTGATCATCCTGAGATCGCCATCTCGAACGATATCACCATGCCCGATGCTTCCAAAGTTCCCACGGAGATTAGATTTCTCTTCAACTGAGGTACATACCTCACTCCCTTCAGCTCCCTTACCATCCCATCAAACATTCTGATTTGGATTGTACCTACACCCTCCATGCTACATGGGTGATCATCGCCTATAACGACCGAACACCCTTCCAGCTTCTCAAAGGTAGAAAACTAATCCCGATTAGGGCACGCTTGGTATGTTGTACATGTATCCAAAATCCACTCATCTTTTCATGAGTTACCAACGATGGGAGTAGTGACTGAAAATGAGAAACCTGACGAGTCTGAATCTGATCCATCTGCCTGTGAACTGCTCCTCTGAGTATTCATCACCTTTTCAAGATTTGCTTCAGCATTCGACTCCTTCTTCTTCCCCTTGAACTTCGGACATTCCACTTTCCAGTGCCCTATCTCTCTGCAGAAGGCACACTGGTTCTCCCTCAGATCCCTATAGCCCGACCTGGACTTCGATCTTCCTCTTTCTTTACTGCCCTTCCTAGATGAACCCCTGCTTCTCACCGCTGGTGCCTCTGCCGACGAGCTTGACTGAGAAGGCTGTCTCGCCTTTCTCCTCGTCTCAAGTTTGCCAATGCAGACGACACCTCATGGTAGTCCAGAGTCTGCCTACCATTGATAAAGGTCAGAGTGAATGTCTCATACTCCTCCGCTGGGAGTGAGTTCAGGAGGATCACAGCCTTGTCTTCCTCATCTACCTTGACATCCACGTTCACCAAATCTGTTAGAAGCTTCGTGTAGCGGTTGATGTGTTCATTCACTGAGCACCCCTTCTGCATCTGAAACCTATACAGCTTGCTCTTCAGCTGCAATCGCGATTCCACACTTTTGGTCAGATAGTTCTTCTCAAGGGTCTCCCACATCCGCCTAGCAGATGTCTCGTGTAACACAAGATATTTGATGTCTTGTGTTAGACACGACCTAATCAACCCACACTCAGACCTTTTATCTTCTCCCACTCTTCAGTGGTCGTGCTTCTCTTCTTCTCTAGAAGGAGAGTATCCTCGAGATTCGATACATTCAGGGAATCCATAACCTCACATCTCCACATCCCGAAATTATTTGTGCCATTAAACTTCACCACGTCAATCCTCGGATGAGGATTCATGGTCTTAACCGAAATACTTTCTTCTTCCATCTAGATTACTTGATCCTCTATCTATGTGGAAAAAACCAACTAGAAATAGATCACTACTTCGATAAAAATTGGATTTTTTTAACCTTTTTCTCGAAACCCTAAATTGAGTTTCTCACCGGATCTACATCACCAAAGATTCCTTGAGCACTCCTTGCGTCCTTCTGAAATCGACACACGATCCCACGAACATGACTACCTATGATCTGAGATCGACACACGATCTCCACCGAATCAGATCCCGAAGCCCTTCGAATCTCCAGAAAAATCCCAAGCGAAACCTGGGAAGCTCTGATACCACTTGTTGTGCTCCGACAATAACCTGAAGAGGAATCCTGAATCTCCCAAGCACGAAGAATAATTCCCAAAACAGCACAAAATATTCCAAACTAGAGAAAAACACGCAAACAACGATCTAACGAGGTTCGGCCTCAATGCCTACGTCCTCGGGGTAATGAAAGAGAGATTTAATTTCTTTGGAAGATCGAGTACAATGGATGCAACACCTCTGAATATCAAGAGAGCTACTACTTTCGTTGTTATATTAAAACCCTAGAAATCCCGCTTTAAATACAACAGATTTCTAAATCAGTAAAACAGCTCGCAACCCGACTGTCGGTCGACTGGGCGGTCGACCGATCTCATGCGCCGGTCGACTGGGCCGGTCGACCGTTCCAACCGAAAGTTGGGTACTTTCAGTCGGTCGACCGAGCTCCCTCCTTGTGCATGTTGTGCACGTCGGTCGACCGGGCCGGTCGACCGAGCTCCTACTACTGCGGGCGGTTGACCGGGCCGGTCGATCGAACACCTGCTGCTGCTGCTGTTAACCTGTTTTTGCTGCTGCTGCTTCCTTCGTCTTTCGTCGACGACTTCCTCGACAATCCTTGTCGACTTCCTCGACAATATCCTCTCTCTTTCCAACAACACACACACAACTCTATAGTACTTGATCCTTATGCATGATAACAAACCTAAGTTACATACAAGGATATTGAGACTATATGCATATAGTTGGTAGCATTGGGCTCACAAATTGAACTTTTGTGATCCAATATTTGCTAGCCTAGAGCCACAGAGCACCTGCATCCCTAAGAAATGGCACAAGCTTGCCTCCTAGGTGAAGGGACATGACCCCATCAGTAGACCCAACCAGCTTGCCGCCAATGAACACTGCCGGCACCGCCGGCTTCCGGCCACCACCGAGGAACTTGCCGAGCGCCTTTGTTAGAACCTTGCCGAAGATTCAACGCGCACGTTGCCGACGAGATTCACAGCCAAGCTACACAAGAAAAACTCACGTGAATTGTAAACACGATCTCGAATTGGTGCTGCAAAGCTTGTTTTTTTCGTTGTATATTCCTCTGTTTTTAAAGACAACGAAATGGAGAACAACATGGAAAGAAAAAACTGCCTTCAATCAGGCCGATCACACAAGGTAACTAACCTAAACATGGTATGCTAAAATACTGCCTTCAATCAGGCCGATCACACAAGGTAACTAACCTAAACATGGTATGCTAAAATAGTGGCACGTTTGCTAAATTAGTGGCAAGGATTATTTCCATCAATTTGTGGCACGTTTGCTAAATTAGTGACAAGGATTATTTCCATCAATTTGTGGCACGTTTGCTAAATTAGTGGCACGCAAGGATTATTTCCTTCAATCTCCTCCTAAGCCTTGTCGTGCACCTTCAACCACATTGATCATGCCGATCTTTGAGCGAAATTCTTGAAATTTTGCCCTGCCCAATGACTTCGTCAGGATATCACTGAGTTGTTCTTCACTTCTGACGAACTGCACCTTGATCAGACCCTTTTCTTCGCATTTTCGGACCAGATGGTACTTTACCTCGATGTGCTTACTCTGTCCATGGAGGACCGGGTTCTTGATCAGGGCGATGGCGGACTTGTTGTCCACTTTGAGCAGAGGAGCGCTCGGCTTGGACCCCTGCACTTCTCCCAGCACTTGAGCGAGCCACAACGCCTGGCAGGTCGCATTTGCCGCAGCAATGTACTCCGATTCACAGCTGGATTGCGCCACAATCCGCTGCTTCTTCGACTGCCATGAAATTGGGCTTTCCGCCAGCATGAAGATGACTCCAGTTGTGCTCTTTCTAGCATCAACGTCTCCAGCAAAATCAGCATCGCTGAAACCTGTTAGCTGGGCTTGATTTCCCTTCTTCCTGCCGAACCAGAGCCCCCAGTTGCTTGTTCCCGCCACATAACGAAGAATCCGTTTCACTGCTGCAAGGTGATCCTCCTTTGGCTCCTCCAGAAAACGGCTAACATATCCGACTGAGAACGTAAGATCAGGGCGGGTATTCACCAGATACCTTAAGCTCCCGATGAAACTCCTGTATGCTGTAGCGTCCACCGGTGACTCCGTGCTCTGCTTGCTTAGTTTCAGCCGCGCCTCCATGGGTGTTTGGCAAGGATTGCATCCTGCCATGCCGCTTCTCTCCAAGATCTTCGCGGCGTATGCTCCTTGTGAAAAACACCTAGAGGGGGGGTGAATAGGTGTAAGTGCTAATCTAAGAAACTAAATGCAAACTAAGTGCGCTAAATACGGAAGCTAATGCAAATCTTGCAACACACTTAATACAATCCACCAAGTGTAGCCGAATTCCCCTTGCGAGGCTCTGGACTAACTCCTCTTGATTCCCCTAGATATGGGTTGAGGCGCTATGTGAAGCTCTTGTTGGATGAGTATAAGTGATGCACACACACAAGCAAGCCAAACATATAATAAATATGACAATAAGAGATGCAAGGCACAACACAAGCAATATATGATATGGCAATATGAATTATGCACAACACAAGCAAATATGGTATGATATGAAGTATGATGCTTTGCACAAAGTAAATGAGAGAGAGTTAGAGAGACAATGGGAGCAATCGCAAACAACGAGATTTGTTTCGAGGTTCGAGCACCTTGCTCTACATCCCCGCCTACATCACCGTGTAGGATTTCCACTATCTCAACTCCCACCGAGGGAACCTCTACCGAAGAGGATTTCTTACAACTCTAGGAGTACCTAACTCCTCTCTCAATACAAACCACAACACCTCACACTAGAGGTGTCAACCAACAACCACACCTCTACCCAAGAGGCTTACAACCACAATCCCAATCACCTCACACTTGAGGGATCCAAACCAATACCACTCCGATCACCTCTACCGAAGAGGGATTCACAAATAAAAGGAGGGTTACAACACAAGAGGTTTACAACAACAACCTCAAACACTTCCCTTTTTTTTTTTTTTTTTTCCTCTCAAAACAAGATCCTAATAGTTTAGGATAGATGATATAGCTCAAGTGTGGAAACAAGGTGTTTTTGGAAACCAGCAACAAAGAAAAACTATTTGGGAAATCACTTGTAAATGTTAGAAAATGAAAAACAAAACAATCTCCCAAAACCCTAGCTTTCTTTGATTTTCCAAAAACCCAAAAACAAATCAAGATGAGAAGTTTAAAGCCCAAAAACTCTTTTAAAAATTGTTTTAAACTTCTGAAAACCTGGGATTTTTCTCTTGTAAAAACCTTGGCCAAAATCCCAAATGAATAGGGTTTATATAGGCCAAACCAGAAAACTAGCCGTTAGGCTGATGTGGCAGTTCTGACAGCCACCGGTCGACCGGCCCGGTCGACCGCCAACGGTCAAAAATATGACCGTTGGGCACTATCGGTCGACCGGCCCGGTCGACCGAAAATTCCCGAGAGCAGAGCTCTCAACTCGGTCGACCGACCCGGTCGACCGGTTCTGTGCTTAACAGACGTGCACATCTGTGCACATCGGTCGACCGGATCGGTCGACCGGCCCTTTGGTGCGGTCGACCGGCACGGTCGACCGACCAGCCTGTCAGCCCAAAAACCAGGTCAGAAATTTTGGGAAAATATTTTACAAAAAAAACTTATCATTTCTGAAAATTCCATAAAACTTGTTTTATCATTTTATGTTAAAACATAAACATGTGATAAAAATTTCAAGACAATATATCAACATATCAATTCATTTTAGAGTCTTGCAAATTTTATCAAAAACAAAACCTATATTTTGTCAAACTTGATTTTTCCAAAACATGAATAGGGATATCAAAATAAGTTTGTTTACCAAGTTAAAGCATGTATGTATAAATAGAAAACATCTACTATACATATACCATATGTAAACTTGTTTTGATCAACTATTCATAAAAACCAAATATCAAATCATAAAACGTGTGTGTTTTGTGCACTTGAGCATATCAACTATACTAAGCTTTACAAATGGATCTAAAACTCATAATCTAAACTAGGATACCTAAGTCTTCTTGACGATCTTCATCTTCAAGTAGACTTGCTCCAAAACTCCGTGATTCTCCAAGTGCAAAGGTATGATCTTTAAGCTTTGGCACCGGAATCACCATGATAAGCTTCTAATCATCTTGTTGAAGCTAATCACCAACTAATATCCTGTTAATGATCTGAAACTTAGAAACACAAGAATATTAGTAAACATAACTACATGAGTGTTGATCATCATCAAAACTAGAGTGGAAGGCCATTTGGCCAACAATCTCCCCTTTTTGATGATGACAAAACTCATGGAGTTATATATGCATGGATTAAAGATAAGCTTCAAGGAAGCTCCCCCTTAACTCATGCATCACAATAAACATAATAGATATAATAGATATGCAATGAAAGCACATGATACTAAACAAAAGCATGCATCATATCTTATTATTTATCCTTATGCATGAACTTGGTATATGCAATGCAAAAACACAATCATGCATATATAAAAACAAAACTCAAATTCTTCTCCCCCTTTTTGTCAATCATCAACAAAGGGTAATCAAAACCATAGATAAAATGAGGGGTAAAAATACTTCTCCCCTTTTTGTCAATCAAAACAATGCAAACAATGTTCTCCCCCTTTTTGTCTAAAACAAAAAAAAACAAAGTCAATAAGGGGTGACTACAAACATGATATCAATAAAAATATGTCAATGAAGCATCTTGATACCAATAAACAAGGATCAATATATGTTATATGCTATATACATTCATGAAGAGGAAGACGCTAAGTTAGCTTCCCTACACATATGCATTACATGAAGAAGGGATGACAAGCCCCAATTCACATAACACATATTATGTAATGCATAAGAGGAGATGTGAAGCTCCCCCTACACACGTATATCATATAAAGAAGAGTTGTCAAGCTCCTCAATTTATAATATACTCAACATGAATCTATATGTAAGAGAGATGTTAAGCTCTCCTTGCATATAGGAAATACAAATCAAAACTTTGAATATTTTCTTTAAACAACATTTTGAGATACCAATTGTAATTAAACATAACAAATTACCAATTGTAAAACAACATAACAAATTTTGAATGTCTAAACACAAATTTTGATACCAATTGTAAGAATATATTTCATTTTGAAAAAAAAACATATAAACAAATTTGATGTTGATATCATATGTTTCAAAATAACAACTTTTAATCATAAAGAGTGGGAGTACAAATACCAATTGAAATACAAAATCAAATTTTCTCCCCCTTTATGAAAAACAAACTAAAGACATGCATAGTCTTGATAACAATTTAAAAGTAATCAAATTAAACAAAATTGAAACTCAAGCACTAGCATAAACACAAACATATATATGTATGAAAAATAGATACCAATAAAATTGATATACTTGGAATTTAAAGCATACATACATACAAAACATATATGAGTATACGAGAAGATCAAAATGATACCAATTGAAAGAGTTCAATGATACCAATTGACATAACAATAAGTTCAAGTGTATACATCATATTATCTACCACCCAATCATAATTCAAGTTTTAAAGATTTTCAATTTAGGGCATACATGAACATGATCTCCCATCCTACCGCCCTTTAATGGTAGGGGTTTTCAAAGATAGATTTGAAAATGTAGTTTTGTTTGAAAATCACTACCAAATTGAAGAACATCGCAACTAGTTAAATGGAAAACTTGTTAACTAGTACGAAATCCTTCAAGTAAGGAATAAAAACAAAATTGTTTTTCATAAACATGAAATTCACATCATATCAAACACTCAAGTTCAATTAGGCATAAATAAGACTCATGAAAACAAAACATGAGCAAGCAATAGATGTGAGTGTACAAATAAAATATGAAGATCATAAATATGAAAATTAGGCAATAAGCTCAATTATTCTTTAAAACATAATTCCATCAAAAACATGAAAAATCATATAAAACTACTTATTTAATCTTCAAGGCATATGTATGTCTAATACAAGCTAAAATATACATACATATCCAAAACATAACGAGTCCACAAAATATATGCATGAAGGCACGTGGCTCAAAAAGGATACTCATGTATAGTCAATAGTTTGGATAAGATAGACATATACATGAAGTTAAATATTGAACACATGAAAAACATGAAAATCATGATAAGCTAAATTTTCATCAAGGCAATTTTCATTTCAAGGTATATGTATGAATTGTCAAACATGAAGTATACATACATATCCCTAAACACAATTGAGTCCATAATATAGATTTGCATGAAAGGCAAATGACTCAAGAGGTATACATGTATATCTTAATGTTTTGGCAAAATAAACATATACATGAGATCAAAACTCATATAAATCCAAAAATATGAATACAAGTCTAAAATGTATGGATCATCAAAACTAGACTATACTAGCACATCTAATGGGTACAAATATGCAATCAAGCCCAAACATACATAGATTTATTTGTGGCCCACTATATGTACAAGTATAATTCCTAGTCTTAATGAAAACTAACATCTAAACAAGTAACCTTAACATGAAGCATCAAAACACAATATAAAAATCATCATGATAAAACTAAAACATGATTACTATGTAAATTCATATGTATTAGATTCATGATGTACATTATAGCTTAAACAAAAGTGAGAACACTAAATATGGGTTCATATAAGCATATGTGTCTCAAATACTATACATGTATGTCAAGGATCTAATAAACATGGAATGAACATACTAATCCATAGACATCAAAAACATGCTATAAACATTAAACATGGAAAGCATGTAAACAATAAATGGGAGTAAAGGATTGTTACCAAAGCCGAAGAAGCAACTCTCCTTGTCTCCAAAACATGGTGGTCATCTCCACCAAATCTTCCCTTGAAAGTGATGCATCCAATAGATTTCCTTTAAGTCCGGAACGCATCCACTCCAAGGTGTCATCACTCTCACATCATGTGAGAGCCCACACCTACATCAAAAATAGGAGGGGTGGTCTTTGGTACCCATATCTTCTTGGGTCCATGGGGGTTAGTACCTTCTCTAACCCAAACAAAATTCTTTGCTAAATTAGGAGTATGTAATCTATCATAACAAAATTTAGCAAGGTGGCCCTTACGTCCACAATGTGTACATGAGTACACATGAGCATACATGTGTTGATGGTGTCCGTGAGGAGCATGTGTATGCCGTGGAGGGTGTGCATGCATAGAAGTTGGAACTTGTTTCTTTCGAACCAAGGTTTCCAATCGTGAGTGGTTCATGGCACATTGGCTCATAGTGGAGCCCAAACAATCCATTTTCTTCTTTAACAAATTTATATCATTTTCGAGCATAGAAGAAGTGGAACATGCAATGGGTGATTTAGGTGAAACTACCCTAGCATGGCAAACATGAGAATCAATCGTATTTTGCAAAATAATATTTTTCTCTAAGCAAACATTTAAATCATTGGAAATAGAAATGATTTTGTTTTTCAAAACAACATTCTCTTTTAACACAAAATCTACTTTTGAAGACAAGTTCTCATTTTTCTTCAAAAGAACATGGCAATCATTTTAGATTTTAAAAAATTATTTTCTTTTAGTGCAAGATCAAGTTGAGATTTTAATGAATCTCTCTCATTAGCAATCTCCTCTTTCTCTTGCAAAATAATATCAAGTCTAGCAATCAAATTTTTATTTTCATTATTAATGCCTAGACTCTTCTTTTTCAACAAGTTATATTTTTCAATCAATTTTTCACAAACAATTGATAGTTCTTCATTTAAGGCATGGGAATCAATATTATCATTTGAAGAACTAGAACAATCATCACTATCATAGTGGGGTTCCGAATATACCTCAAGGGAGTCATTCCCTTGGACCATGTAGCATTGTGATTCGGACTCTCCACTAGATTCCTCTTCTTGAATTTGTACTTGAAGCTCGGAGGTGTTGGTGGTTGTCAATTTGTTCCACACTACAAAAGCGGAATCAAAGTTAGAAACACACATAAGATAATCTTTAGGTAATGTGCTTCTAATGGCCTCTAGGGCTTGTGCATTGGCCCCTATATGATTGCAATCACCAAGATAACATCTCTTGGTGGCCGCAAGGAAAACATGCAAACCTAGGGTCTTTAGGTACATGGACATCCTATACTTCCAAACATCAATGTTGGAAGGGTCAAAACTAGGTGGGGTCATGAAGTCCATGGTATAAACTAAATATGTGCAAACAATCAAATGCAAATATAGATTAGCAAGCAAATGGATCACTCCTAGGATGTTAAGCCTAAGTATCAGGAGCACTAGCTCTGATACCAATTGAAAAACACCTAGAGGGGGGGGTGAATAGGTGTAAGTGCTAATCTAAGAAACTAAATGCAAACTAAGTGCGCTAAATGCGGAAGCTAATGCAAATCTTGCAACACACTTAATACAATCCACCAAGTGTAGCCGAATTCCCCTTGCGAGGCTCTGGACTAACTCCTCTTGATTCCCCTAGATATGGGTTGAGGCGCTATGTGAAGCTCTTGTTGGATGAGTATAAGTGATGCACACACACAAGCAAGCCAAGCATATAATAAATATGACAATAAGAGATGCAAGGCACAACACAAGCAATATATGATATGGCAATATGAATTATGCACAACACAAGTAAATATGGTATGATATGAAGTATGATGCTTTGCACAAAGTAAATGAGAGAGAGTTAGAGAGACAATGGGAGCAATCGCAAACAACGAGATTTGTTTCGAGGTTCGAGCACCTTGCTCTACATCCCCGCCTACATCACCGTGTAGGATTTCCACTATCTCAACTCCCACCGAGGGAACCTCTACCGAAGAGGATTTCTTACAACTCTAGGAGTACCTAACTCCTCTCTCAATACAAACCACAACACCTCACACTAGAGGTGTCAACCAACAACCACACCTCTACCCAAGAGGCTTACAACCACAATCCCAATCACCTCACACTTGAGGGATCCAAACCAATACCACTCCGATCACCTCTACCGAAGAGGGATTCACAAATAAAAGGAGGGTTACAACACAAGAGGTTTACAACAACAACCTCAAACACTTCCCTTTTTTTTTTTTTCTCAAAACAAGATCCTAATAGTTTAGGATAGATGATATAGCTCAAGTGTGGAAACAAGGTGTTTTTGGAAACCAGCAACAAAGAAAAACTATTTGGGAAATCACTTGTAAATGTTAGAAAATGAAAAACAAAACAATCTCCCAAAACCCTAGCTTTCTTTGATTTTCCAAAAACCCAAAAACAAATCAAGATGAGAAGTTTAAAGCCCAAAAACTCTTTTAAAAACTTGTTTTAAACTTCTGAAAACCTGGGATTTTTCTCTTGTAAAAACCTTGGCCAAAATCCCAAATGAATAGGGTTTATATAGGCCAAACCAGAAAACTAGCCGTTAGGCTGATGTGGCAGTTCTGACAGCCACCGGTCGACCGGCCCGGTCGACCGCCAACGGTCAAAAATATGACCGTTGGGCACTATCGGTCGACCGGCCCGGTCGACCGAAAATTCCCGAGAGCAGAGCTCTCAACTCGGTCGACCGACCCGGTCGACCGGTTCTGTGCTTAACAGACGTGCACATCTGTGCACATCGGTCGACCGGATCGGTCGACCGGCCCTTTGGTGCGGTCGACCGGCACGGTCGACCGACCAGCCTGTCAGCCCAAAAACCAGGTCAGAAATTTTGGGAAAAATATTTTACAAAAAAACTTTTATCATTTCTGAAAATTCCATAAAACTTGTTTTATCATTTTATGTTAAAACATAAACATGTGATAAAAATTTCAAGACAATATATCAACATATCAATTCATTTTAGAGTCTTGCAAATTTTATCAAAAACAAAACCTATATTTTGTCAAACTTGATTTTTCCAAAACATGAATAGGGATATCAAAATAAGTTTGTTTACCAAGTTAAAGCATGTATGTATAAATAGAAAACATCTACTATACATATACCATATGTAAACTTGTTTTGATCAACTATTCATAAAAACCAAATATCAAATCATAAAACGTGTGTGTTTTGTGCACTTGAGCATATCAACTATACTAAGCTTTACAAATGGATCTAAAACTCATAATCTAAACTAGGATACCTAAGTCTTCTTGACGATCTTCATCTTCAAGTAGACTTGCTCCAAAACTCCGTGATTCTCCAAGTGCAAAGGTATGATCTTTAAGCTTTGGCACCGGAATCACCATGATAAGCTTCTAATCATCTTGTTGAAGCTAATCACCAACTAATATCCTGTTAATGATCTGAAACTTAGAAACACAAGAATATTAGTAAACATAACTACATGAGTGTTGATCATCATCAAAACTAGAGTGGAAGGCCATTTGGCCAACACCTTGACTGAGCGAGATGCCGCTCGCGCTCTGCTTCACCTCGATCCCGAGGTAGTAGTGAAGTAGGCCGAGGTCGCTCATCTTGAATGCCGCCGCCATCTCGTTCTTGAACACCCTGAGGTCGTCGCGGTCCGTTCCAGTGATGACAAGATCATCGACGTAGACTCCGACCACCAGTTTCGCGTCATTGTTCTGCCTGATGTAGACGGCGTGCTCCGACTCGCTCCTCCTGAAACCGAGCGACAACAGAGTGTCGTCGAGCTTCGTGTACCAGGCGCGTGGCGCCTGGTGTAGCCTGTACAGCGCCTTCCGCAGCCTGAACACTTTGTGTTCCTTGCCGGAGACGATGAAACCTGCTGGTTGCTGGACGTAGACCTCCTCTTGTAGGTTGCCGTTCAAGAACGCTGACTTGACGTCCATGTGGTGCACCTCCCACCCTTCGTGCGCCGCGAGGGCGATGAGGAGGCGCACCGAGTCCAGCCTGGCTACCGGCGCGAAGACTTCGTCGTAGTCAATGCCGTGCCGCTGTGCATAGCCCTTCACCATGAGGAGCGCCTTATGCTTGGACACCGCCCCGTGTTCGTCCCGCTTTACCTTAAAAACCCACTTGACTCCAATTGCCTTGTGCCCAGGCGGGAGATCGGTGAGGTACCATGTGCCGTTTTCTTCGATGGCCTCTATTTCTTCAATCATTGCCTTCCGCCAGCTCGGGCTGCGCTCCGCCTCAGTGAACGAAGAAGGCTCGTCGTAGCTTGCTGCAAGCGGCTCCTCTGCCAGCAGGGCACGTTGTGCGAAGCCACGCGGTGGGGCCGGCCCGATGATGTCGTTGACACTACGGAACCGGAGCGGTGCGTCGTAGTCATGGTCCGCATCCAGGTTCTCGTCGTCAAACTCATCGTGTTGCTCCGCTACGTTGTCACCCCCCCCGGAGTCTGGTGTGCTGGCGCCTCTTCTGTATCGACAGCCGTCGGAGTCGCCTGGTCCGTGGTGGCGTATTCGATCGTGAAGACGTCGTCACCGCCACTCGGCTCTCCATCGTCGCCGCCGGCACCCCAGTCCCACTGGGCCTGCTCGTCGAACGCCACGTCGCGTGTCACATGGACACGCTTCGTGACAGGATCGTAAGCACGGTAGGCCTTGGAGCCGCGCTCGTAGCCGACGAAGATCATCTTGCGCCCCCGATCTTCGAGTTTCTTCAGATGCGGCGTCGTGTTGCGGACGTACACGATGCATCCGAACGTCTTGAGGTGATGAACCGCCGGCTTCTTCCCGTGCCACGCCTCAAACGGCGTCATACTGTCCACGCTCTTCGTCGGGCACCTGTTGAGCACATATACTGCAGTGTTTACCGCCTCGCCCCAGAACCATTCAGGCAATCCTTTCGCCTTGAGCATGCTTCTCGCCATCGCCATCACCGTGCCGTTTCGACGCTCGACGACGCCATTCTGTTGTGGGCTGTACGGCGCGGTGTGTTGGCGATGGACTCCTTCGGCTGCGCAGTACTCCGCGAACTCGGCTGCGGTGAATTTGCCGCCCCGATCAGTGCGGAGCGCCTTCAGCTTGAGCCCGGACTCGCCTTCCGCTCGAGCTTGGATCTCCTTAATTTCGGCCGCTGCACGATCCTTTGAAGGAATCACGGCTAGCCACGTGTATCTGCTGAAATCGTCCACCAGGAGCAAGAAGTACTTGTTTCCCCTTGGTGTTGCCGGTGCAATTGGGCCGCACAGGTCACCGTGTACCAGCTCAAGGCACTGCTTTGCCCGGAATTCTGCCTGAGCCGGGAACGGGTTTCGCCGCTGCTTGCCGGCCTGGCACGCCTCGCACAGCTCCTCTACCTGCCCTATCACAGGCAAGCCGCGTACCAACTCCTCCCGAGCTAGCTTCCGGAGTGCTGTCATGTTGACGTGCCCGAACCGCTCGTGCCAGCGCCACGCCACCTCGTCGCCGCGACTGCGCACTGCCAAGCATCTTGTCTCTGCTATCTTGACGTGGAGGGTGTACAGTCTGTTGGCCGCCCGCTTCACCATTGCCAGCAGCCTTCCATCGGGTTCCCTGATCTGCATCACTCCGTCTTTGATGTCAATCTTGTAGCCCCTTTCATCGAGCTGTCCTACACTTACAATGTTCGTAGTTAGTCGAGGGATGAAATAGACACTGGGGAACGATCGGAGCTCGCCGTTCTTGCAGGAGAAAGTGATGGTCCCCCGGCCTTCTATCTGCGCCACGGAGTCATCGCCGAACCGCACGGTGCCGAGTACCGCCATGTCCATCCTCGAGAATGCGGTCCTTGATCCGGACATGTGATTCGTCGCGCCAGTGTCCAGGACCCAGGACTCCGCCTCCCGATTCTTCTCTTCTCCGAGTTGAGTGAACACTTGCTGCTCCCAGATCTCGATCTGGGTGTGTGTCGTCGCCTCTGATTCGGAGTCGCCATGCCTCTGTTTCGCTCCCAACCCGACCGATCCAGACTGCAAGAGTGGAACATCAGTCAGTTGTGAGGTCGCTGGGGCTCCATCGGAAGATTGCATTTCAGATTTCGGCGGCGGGGAAATGGACGAGATTTTCGCGAGTAGGAGCGAGGCTTCTGCCTCATCTTGGACGGTATGGGCTTGCTCCTGTTTGGGCCTGGATCGGCATTCGCGAGCCCAGTGGCCCATCTTCCCGCAACGTCGGCACTCGTCCCCAGTGGGTTTTGACTGCCCACCTGGTGATGAGTCTCCGCGTGCGCGCCCGCGTCCTCGTCTTCCTCCTCCGCGCCGTCCTGCTCTGCCTCTGCCACCGCTTGCACCGCCGCCGGAGTGGTTCTCCGCCTCGCGCTTCTTCCGTCGCGCGTCCCACTCCTCTTCCGTGAGGTACAACTTTCCCTCTTGTTGTAATGACGCCGGCGCTTCTTCGAATGCCTCCTCGGCCTCTTTCAAACGCCCGGTGAGATCGGCGACAGACATGGTCGAAATATCGAGCAATGTCTTAATCGCAATGGCGATCTGCTTGAACCGAGGTGGCAGGCTTCGGAGTATCTTTGCGACAACCTTGGCTTCCTCCACTTCTTCATCCATGGTGGCGAGTTGTGCCGCCATGTTGTTCAGGCGTAGCGCGAAGTCCTCGACAGTCTCGCCGTCCTCGAACACGGCGAGATCGAACTTTCGGCGAAGCTGCTGCGCCGTTGACTTCTTCACTCGATCATCTCCGACCCTCAAGGTCGCGATCGTGTCCCAGGCCTCCTTTGCCGTCTCCTTCTTGGCGATCGTCGGAATCATCTTTGGTGGCACCGCGCTGCACAAGGCGTCCAGCACCATCATCTCCTCTTGCGGTTCGGCGCCATCCTCGATGACGGTCCACAACGCTCTCGCCTTCAACTTCACCTTCATCAGGAGTGCCCACTCTGAGTAATTGGTCTTGGTGAGGACAGGATACTTACTCCCATCGCTCACCTCACGAATCACCCGCTGGTACACCACACCATCTTTGGAGGCGCCATCGTTGACCTTCTTCCCAGACATCTTTGATAGCCTCGCTCTGATACCACTGTTAGAACCTTGCCGAAGATTCAACGCGCACGTTGCCGACGAGATTCACAGCCAAGCTACACAAGAAAAACTCACGTGAATTGTAAACACGATCTCGAATTGGTGCTGCAAAGCTTGTTTTTGTCGTTGTATATTCCTCTGTTTTTAAAGACAACTAAATGGAGAACAACATGGAAAGAAAAAACTGCCTTCAATCAGGCCGATCACACAAGGTAACTAACCTAAACATGGTATGCTAAAATACTGCCTTCAATCAGGTCGATCACACAAGGTAACTAACCTAAACATGGTATGCTAAAATAGTGGCACGTTTGCTAAATTAGTGGTAAGGATTATTTTCATCAATTTGTGGCACGTTTGCTAAATTAGTGGCAAGAATTATTTCCATCAATTTGTGGCACGTTTGCTAAATTAGTGGCACGCAAGGATTATTTCCTTCAGCCTTCTCCATCTCCCTCCCCATTGCCTCCTCGTCGAGCTCGTGCACGCACGGGCTGACGCCGAGCCTCTTCACAGTGTGGCACATGCAGCATGATCTGGTGCTGAAGATCACCACTGCTCTCTGTGAGGCCAGTCTCATCACCCTCGCCATTGTGTGTGTTGCTAGCGGTATGTTTGATGGACTTTTGAGCTCATAGCCAGTGACTTACATAGCATGAAAAGGTGAGGGTTGGCAAAAAGAATTAAGATATTTATTTATTATAAAGAGGAAAAAAAATATTTTTTAGAGATATTTTGATGATTGCTATGACAAGGACAAAGCTCAAGTAGAGTAGCAAATTTCTCATATGAGCATAGATGCCAAATGATTATATATTAAGATTTCAAATCTACAGGGATTTTGCAGAAAACTCTTATGTTCTATTGGACTCTGCCCATAATATCTCCATATGGAAAAAAGAATCAATAAAATGCAACACAGTAGAATTGCGGCATCACAGAGTGTGGCTGGTACGCTGAATGCTACTTTCTCTCAATCCCTCTCGCAAGAGAGGGAATCGGCAAAAATGCAATGTAGAGTAATGGTGAGGAAGAAGGTGTTGGTTTTCGCTTTGCCGATGTCTTTTGTGGGTGCCCAAGTTGTGCAGGGATAAGGAAGAAAAAGCAAAGAAAAGCTAGCTACATGAGAATATGTTGTGCCAATCTTTTGTGCTTTAGTACTGATGTATATGTATGTCGATATGGAGGTGCTCATAAAAAAGGATCATGGTTCAGTCCACATATCAATGAAGAAAAAGCAAAGAAAAGCTAGCTACATAAGAATAATATGTTGAGCCCATCTTTTGTGCTTTAGTGCTGATGTGTGTGTTGACATGGAGGTGCTGATCAAAAGGATGATGGTTCAGCCGACATCATGCTGTATATCTAAGCAAGGAAATAATTCCGTGGAAAGATCATTGGGAAATTGCATCATGTTTCATTAAAAAATCATAGTGAGAATGTGGTACAATATCAGATATAATTTGTGATATAAATAATTAGAAAATTCGTGTAGTAATAAGGGAATAAAATCAATATTTTGATGGACATGAAGATCCTTATGCTGGTATTTTGGGTGCCTCACATTCATTGGAGAAGATTGGGGCAAGATGGAGGAGATTTTAATAGATTCGACAGACAGAAAGTGCACAAAAATGCATAGGGCTTTCGAAAGCTGATACCGGCTTTCGCCAGGTCTGGTGAAGCTGTTGAAAATCTGAGAAAGACAAACTTTCGAGACAACGTTATCGAAAGGCCTGTCGATAACAACAACAATATGGGCGTATGTGGCTTGAATTCTAATTCTATTTCAAGCTGAATTCTAATTTTGGTTTTGACCCAAACTGATGTAGGAGACAAAAAGGGTAAGACAAGATAAACAACAGGCTAAAAACAATTGACTTGTCGACAACCTTAGTTTGGACTATCCACAGATTTTTTCTAAGAGAGAAATTTTCGTTGACAACCCTTTTCTGACATGCCGACAAGTTTTTACAAAAAGTGAGATTTTGTAGTTTTCCCTTCAGCTGTCGATAGCCCCTTCAGCTGTCAGGGTGTTTGATTTAGATTAGGATTTTATTTTTGGGTTTGATTTGGACTCAAATTGATTTTACACTTTCTTTATTTTGAACTTTTTTCTTTATTTTGAATTAAGTTTTCATAGATAGAATATGATTTATTGTAAGCGTATAAATAGGCCTCTTGTACGCTTTATTTTTATGAACGAACTTTGATTAATAAACTTTGGGTTTTCCTCCAAATTGCTCGTAGATTTGAGCTGCTTATCTTGCCTCGTGGATTCGAGTGACAGTATTCGTAGATTCGAGTATTTTTCTACCTGAAAGTTCTTTAGGGTTTGTGGACATTAGAACGAGACCTAATCGGCGTCGTTCGTCTTCCCCGCTTCCCACATAAATTGATATCAGAGCTTCGACAAATGCTCCAATGATGGCTGGAGACGACGACAAGTAGTATAACCTCTCCATGAGAGTATGCACTGTTTAAGGGAGACTTGGCGCTCTTGAATCGACCATGGATAGTATGGTCCAAGAAATCAAGAAGCTCTCTCAAATTCGATGATCGAAGTCTTGCCGATGGTGCGTACCAAAGCGGGCGTGAACTTTCATTGAAAAATCTTCCTCCACAACCTCCACCTTCATGAGGCAATCCTCATCCATCACTTCCACCTCTTTCAAACAATCCTCACCAACAATCTCCACCTCTAAACCAACCACTTCCAATTTGCCCACCACCAGTTCAACCACTCTCGCTACTATCATCCCCATATCAACCACCTCATATCCATTAAACTCAAATCGACCACCCCCATATCATTCATATCAATACTCACATCACAAAACTACTCTCTACGATATCTCCAAATTGATGATTTCTCCGACGAGGAGTTCAACAACCCCAATTATCAGTATGACGACTTTGGAGATGACAACCTAGCCTACGAAAGACATAAGAGATTCGCTAATCCTAAACCAAATAGGCGAAGTGGGTTTTCTAACCCTAACAGGGAAGCCAGAGTCCCACCCTAATCCTGGTAGGGAAGGAGGATATCCAAATCCTTATGAGTATAGGATGAAGGTTGACATCCCCTCTTTCAACGAAAATCTTGATATAGAATATTTTCTAGATTGAATCTATGAGGGGGATAAATTCTTTGACATGGCTTATGTCCTCATGGAGAAACAAGTCAAATTTGTGACATACAAGCTCAAGGGAGGAGCAACCGCATGGCAGGATCAATTGCAAGTCTTACGAAGGCGTCAAGGAAATGAACCTGTGATGACATGGAGGCACATGAGGCAACCTTTACATGGTAGATTCCTTCCACCCAATTATTAGCAGATCCTCCACAATCAATTTAAATAATGCAGGTAAGGTACGAGGACTGTGTCACCATAAATGGAGGATTTCTACCGCCTTGCATCGCAGTGTGATTTATCTCTGACCGAGGAGCAGCAAATTGCAAAGTACACCACGGGTTAAAATACCCCATTCAGGAACGTGTTGCCATTCAGGATGTATTCTCTGTCGATGAAGCCCAAAACAAGGACATGAAGATAGAAAGATTATGACGCAGAGCGCCACCTTCCATGCGTCCTTTATTAATCGAAAAACCGGTAGGAGACGACAGAGTCCTGCCGAGCCCCATGACAACAGGTCAACCAATAGTAAAACCACCGGCCAAAGTCTCTACATTGACACCAACAACAAACCCCGCGATCGCAAAGAGCAAAGATAATTCTTACACCAGACCTAGGGTTGGCAAGTGTTACAGGTGTGGCGAACCTAGGCACAAGTCTAATGAGTGCCCGGAGAGGAGGTCCGTTAATGTAGCAGACTGTAAAGAAGAAGAAGAAGTGCTAATTGAGAAAGAGGTGGAGGATTCTGATTTCATCGAAGAACATGGCGATTCCGTCGCTTGTGTTATTCAGAAAGTGCTTTGCAACCAAATGATCCCTGACACCACACAAAGACATCAAATCTCCTATTCAATGTGTTCGGTCAAGATAAGGTCTGCAACCTTATTATTGACAATAAAAGCTACGAGAATATCATCTCTAGAGCACTTATGGATCACTTGAAATAAGGGACAAAGTCGCATCATCATCCCTTCGACATTAGGTGGATTAAGAAAGGCACATGTATCAAGGTAACAGATCTGTTTTAAGTTTCTATTTCCATTGGTAAACGCTATCAAGATTTCGTTACTTGTGATATCGTTGATATGGACATGTGCCATATTCATCTGGAAGGCTGTTGCAACATGACATCTATGCTACCTTTTGAAGAAGGGATAACATATATGTGTTTACTTGGAAAGGTAAGAGAGTTACCATGAGATCAATTCCACCGAATATAAGATCTACAAAGAAAATGGTGCTCTCACCTGTGACCAGGTGAAATCAAAGTGATATGAACTCGAGGACGAGTTCCTTTGAAGAGAGAGGGATTGCTGTAGGAGACCAAAGGATAAGGCAAGACAAATAATAGACCAAAAATTCTTGACCTGTCGACAACCTTAGTTTGGACTATTGATAGACTTTGCCGAGAGACAAAAATTTTAGACATGTTGATAACTCTCTTCTGACCTGTCGACAAGTTTTTAGAGAAAGTAAAATTTTACAGTTTTTCCTTCAGCATTTGACAACCCACTTTAACTGTCGACAAAGCGTATCAAGATGTTTATTTTAGATTAGGATTTTGTTTTTGAGTCTGATTTGGACTCTACACTTTCTTTATTTTGAAATTTCTCTTCGTTATTTTGAATTTAGTTTTCAGATATAATAGGATTTATTAAAAGCCTATAAATAGGTCTCTTATACTTTTTATTTTTATGAATGAATATTGATTAATAAACTATTATTTTTCTCCAAATTGCTCATGGATTCGAGTTGCTTATCTTGGCTCGTGTATTCGAGTGATAATATTTATGGATTCGAGTACTTTTCTACCTGAAAGTTCTTCAGAGTTCGTGGGCGCTAGAACAAGATCTAGCTGGCATCGTTCTCTACCTCACTTCCCGCGTCACAAACTCTGGGTAGTGGATTTCTTGCAAACATGAGATTGGTTTTTTGATTTTTTTGAGCCTTTAGATCTTGTATTCACCCTTATATTGAGAGTTTGAGAGATTCTTATGAGAGATTCTAGTAAGCTCTATTTTTGCTTATCAAGTTAAAAAGAATTTCTTCCCATCCTCACACAAAATCTTATGTTATTGATTTGTTTTCTTGTTCTTATGGTGATCAAGTTATATTACTTGCTACGGTAGATCGCTTGATGTTTTCATTGCTACTATTATTGTTTGATGGAGTTTATCACAATAATTGATTTTAGAGTTATGGCTAGTAAGACGACCACATTGAAGTTCAAGGTGGAGAAATTCGACAGGAAGAATAATTTTCTGTTGTGAAAAATTCGAGTAACGATGTTGCTCGTGAATGGAGGGCATTCATAAGGTCCTGCTTGGTGCTGAGAAGAAGCTGTCCAAGATGGAGGATGAAAATGGGTGGATCTCGATGATCAAGCCAACGTTACTATTAACAAATAAAGTTCTTTACAATGTAATGAATGAAGAAACAACTATAGGTTTATGGTGTAAGCTGGAGAGTCTCTGCACGACGAAGAGTTTATTCGACAAACTCTTATTGAAGAAGCAGTTGTATAGTTTTCCAGTGAAGGAATGAACATCGGTTCTGTATATTTCAATACGTTCAATTAGATTTTGAGCGACTTGTTGATACTAGAGGTGAAGCTAGAAAAGAAAGACAAAACTTTTTTGCTGTTGTCTTCTCTTTCTCAGAGTTATGATCATTTGGCGATCGTCATCATATATGAAAAAGAGACCTTAGAGTTGAAAGATATCAGGCAGATGCTCCAAAATAACAAGTTGATGAAGAAGACATATTTCACAGATGAGACCTCAGGATTGATAGTTAAGGAGCAAAGGAAGAGATCACAAATTAGAGGACCAAGAAGGGTACCAAAACTTCCAGCGAAAATAATGATTGCAACTACTACAAACATCCATGGCACATGAAGAAGAATTGCTTCAAGTATAAGGAGATGCTAAAGAAGAAGGGTGATCCAAGAGCTGATGGAGCTAGTACCAGTGAAAAATAATCGGATCAAGCCGGCGTAGCTAAGGAAGCAATTGAAGAACCATGTAATATTTTGTCAGTGAATCCTATAAGAGGCAATGGAAGGTTCTCAGATATTTTGTTGCTTGACTCGGGGTGCACATACCACATGTGCCTAAAGATGCAATGATTTAGTATATATGAGCTTTTTGAAGGAGGCACTATCCTGATGGAGAACGATGCTGCATGCAAGATGTTGGATGATTGCAAGAAAATCAGTGAGAATTACCACGTAGCTTTGGGCTAACGGGTCATGTCCACGAGGAGGAATGCGATAAAAGTGTTTCGATGTATTGTTTCAAAAGTAAAGGTTGGTATTGGTGTTTTTTTAGTTGAAAAGAGAGTGGAGAGTAAAGAGATGATTAAAAGAAAATTTAAAATTTGGAAAAAGTTTTGAAAAAAATGATCTTTAAAAGGCTTAATGAGTGATTGGTTGTTTGTGTTAATATATGAAAAAAGAGATCCGGGCTCACTATCTTACTACTCAATGATATATTCTTTTCTTGAAAATCTCAGTGCCTCAACTTGATCATGACAAAAACTTAATCTTGAATTTAGAAAGTCCTAAGTAAAACAAATAAGATTATTTGAAAAAATTAACTCCTTTTTTAAGAATTCATCTTGAGCTGAATGTTAGATCATCAAGTTGTCTTTCAAGTATGAAATAAAAATAAGTTCAAGTGATGTTTTTAAAAATGAAAGTTTTAGAAATCCAAACCCATCCTCATGTGCCTTCAAGAACACTTGCAAAGAAGTAAGGCTTATTTTAAGGCATTCATATGATTCCGTTGGTTTCTTTACACAAAAATCATTCAAAACAAAAGGGATCAAAGAGAGATGATAGTGAGACCAAAAAAATAAATTTAGCTAATAATTGATGTAAAACAAGACATGTAAATAGAATAAAACATGCCCATGAATTGGAGAAGAAGAGACGTCTTGATTCTATATTGATGTCACTTCAACTTCAGATTACAATCACTCTTTTCTTTCTCTCACTTGTCTCTGAACTAAACTACAAATTAAAAACTAAGATATAACTTCTCATTAACTATCTAACAATGATCCTAAACCTTAAAAATAAAGAGAAAAACTTAAACTAGTCTTCGGTCCCTTCTTCTCTGCAGAATGCAATATTTATAGGGAAAAATCAAATGGGGGAGAGCGTACGAAGATAAGGGGAGTAAATACTCCCTCTGATTCCTTTAGATAGCTACATTTTCCCTGCCTGCGTGTGGCCAGATTGCCACACCCGGGGGGTGTAGATCCCTGGTTTCGCGATCTTCTTTTATCTCTTGCTGAATTTTCAGATTTTGGTCCTGCATTTGACGAAACCTCTTTTAATCTTCGGCTTTAACCAATTGATTTGTGAAGATCTATTTTAATTGGTTTTTCAACTGATTTTATCTTCCTTGATTTCTATTGATTTTTAGCTGGGATCGTCTTTATCCTCCTGAATATTTGTCCCTTGTTTAATTTAGATTTAAATCAGAATTAAAGCGGGCTTTTGGGCTCAATTTTCTTCCCCCTCCATTAGTAATGGGCCTGCATTTTATAAAGAAAATATAAGATTAAATACATGATATATTAGATAATAATTATAAGAATGTGACATTATATATGCAATATAGGTGACTAATCACACTCCCACACTCATCTTTTGCTCGCCCTCGAGCAAAACATTAAAACTAATCTTAAGAAATTATTTGGACCACTTCTGCAGGTCATTCGATTCCACTGAGCATGTGCAACAAGCTGTTAAACCTCTAGGTTATCCCTAAAGGATGAGATTTGTCTCGTGAGGGTTTTCAGTGGAGTACACCCACAAAATCCATAAAGAAAAAAAGTGTTAGTTTTATCAAAAACATTTTGAAAAGAGAGAAAATATTTGAGGTATTATTGTAAGATTTTAAGTAACCTATACGTCATAGGAAAATCGAATTTTTCATTCATAAATTTTGTCTCTATTCAAAAACGTGTTATCAATCAAAATAAGGAGTCAAATTGTATTTCTCATTTAGTCTATTACTTTATCCTAAGTCATATGCACCTTCGTGACCGTAAAATCTTGACTAAGGGTCCTTTAACTTTTACTCTTATGCCTTATTTATTTATATTTTTAGTGATATTATTCCTTAGTTCTACTAGGCTTTCTAATCTGCCCATGTAACAAGCCTTTAGTCGGTGACACCCAAACCCGACAGTCTTAGGGCACCGGGTGAGAAAACACCCCAAGGACTTAAGCACTCGAGCAAACAAGGCCACAAAACTAATAATTTTATTTATAAAATGTACACACTTTTTATTTATAAAATGTACACTTTTAGGCGTGAATATTTATACTTTATGAGACAAAGGTACCCAGCTTAATCAGAGGATATATATATATATATTTCTTTTTTTCCTTCTTTTTTATATAAGACATAAGAGTCTTTATTTTTGAACCCTAAGTGTGTAAGTGCATAAAGTGTGCATATTTCATCAAGGTAAAGATTAAGACTAAATTACTTTTTAAAATTTTCTTTCAACTCTAGAAATCAAACAAGTCATCTTCTTTTGACCAAGTATAAGAAATTCTAATTATGATTCTCCTCTTCCTTAAAATTGACTTAATTTCTTACAAAAAATAAGTCAAAATATTGTTCTTTTTTTCACAAAGTTTTTTTTATCTTTATATCATATATATATATTATTTAAACTTATGTTAATATTGTTAGAACCCTCCCCCACACCTATCTCATGCATTGTCCCCAATGTATGAAAGAAATGTATAGATGCATGAAATGGAATGTAAAAGAGATAATGTTACCGATACATTGGATCGAGAAGACCCATAACCGTTTCATTTACCGACACCGATTCAAGAAAGGTTTAAAGCGTTGACCATTTACCTTAATGTCATTCCCATTGTTGGTATCACTAATCTCTACAATACCTTGTGGAAACACGAATTTAATAACGAATGGCCCCACTCCATCTTGATTTTAGCTTTTCTGAAAAAAGATGAAGTCTAGAATTATAGAGTAAAATTTTTTGTCTAGGGACAACTATTTTCCTTATGATATGTTTATCATGAAAATTTTTTACTCTTTCTTTTGTGATCTTTGCATTTTCATAGGCCTCATTTCTCAACTCCTCTAATTCGAAAATTTGTAATTTCTGAAGGTCACCGGCCTTATTCAAATCAAAATTTAGCTGCTTTATTTCCCATAAGGCTCGATGCTCTAATTCAACAGGTAGGTGGTAAGCCTTCCCAAAGACTAATTTATAAGGAGACATTCCTAAAATCATCTTGAAAGCGGTCCTGTAGGCCCATAATGCATCGACAAATTTGGTGGATCAAACTTTCTGATTTTGGTTCACAGTCTTCTCCAAAATAAGCTTGATTATCTATTAGAGACCTCCACCTGCCCACTGATTTGAGAATGATAAGGTGTGAATAACTTGTGACTTATAACCAGTGTTTTAAATATCCCCGATATAACCCCGATATTGCGCCGATATTGCGTTTACGGCACCTAGCCGCAATGATTGGCACATCCAAACCGAGATAGCGATTTTCACCCAAAATTGCCGATAAATCGGCATGCACCCGATATATCGGCCGCAATTTCCCCGATTTTGGACCCGATATAGCGTTTTACACTCAATTTGTATGTTAAGTATTTGGGTAATTCGAGCGATGTGGCAATGTGACATTTGTGAAGATTCTACACTTGGATAGTAATTATGCATTTATAAGCATAATGCAAGTTATCGAGTCAAGTATATGTTAAACATATAAGTATGATGTTTTATGTAGCTTTATATAATTTATGAATATATTGTCTTATTGAGATGCAATTTAAGATAAGAAGATATGTATATTTACAGTCTGATTTTGACATCCGATTTTTGAAAATATCCCCGATATGTCCCCGATATATCCCCATCCCCGATAAATTTTTCCGGCCGATGTAGCCGCTGTGGCCGCCATTTAGAACACTGCTTATAACATACTTTCGTATAAGAGTTTCAGAGGATCTATTGCAAAAGTGAGCACCATTATCACTGATGATAGACGAGGGTTTCGAAGCGTGAGAAAATGTTCTCTTTCAAAAACTTTATGATAACTTTGTTATCATTAGTTTTACTTGGAATGGCTTCTACCCACTTGGACACATAGTCCACAACAACCAATATGTATTGGTTTCCAAATGAATTAGAACCCATAAAGTTGATGCCTCAGACATCAAAGAGTTCTATTTTTAGAATTGATTTGAGGGGTATCATATCTTGTTTCAAGATCCTTCCTACTATTTGGTGTCTAGGGTACATCTTGTAAAATTTAGAAGCATCTTTGAACAAAGTGGGCTAATAGAACCCACTTTGTAGTATCTTTTCAGCAGTCTTGTGGGGACTAAAGTGTCCACCGCATGCAAGCTCATGACAGAAGGACAAAACACTCTTAATTTTTTCTTCGGGAATGCATCTATTAATGATTTGGTCAGCACAGTACTTAAAAAGATACGGTTTCTTCCAAAAAAATACCAAGCTTGGGATAAGAACTGGTATACATCGTTTTTAAACTAATGAGATGGAGTTTTGTTTGTGACTAAGTAATTCACTATATCAGCAAACCAAGTTCCCTAAAGACAGCTAAGAATTTTTCATCGGGAAAGTCATCATTAATGGGCAATTCGTTATATGGAGAGTTTATAATGGTCAAATGACATTTTCCATGCCTTTCTTATCTCAAATCTCGAGATCAAATTCTTAAAGAAGGAGGATCCAACGAATGAGTCGGGCCTTGGCATCCTTCTTCGTCATAAGGTATCTTAGCATAGAATGATTAATGAAAATTATGATTTTGGACCCTAGTAGGTAGGGATGAAATTTCTCTAAAGCAAACGCTACTGTCAAGAATTTCTTCTCGGTTGTAGTGTAGTTCATTTGAGCATCATTGAGAATTCTACTAGAGTAATAAATCATGTACTGCTTGTTATCAATACGCTGTCCTTAGACATCGCCTATAGAAAAATCAGAAGCATCACACATAATTTTGAACGGCTTTAACTAATCCAGTGCAGATATGATTGATGCAGAAATAAGCTCTTTCTTAAGCTTCTCCCAAGAATTTATACATTCATCATCAAAAGTGAAGGACACATCTTTAGCTAAAAAATTAGTCAAGGGTATAGCAATCTTGCTAAAGTCTTTGATAAATCTTTGGTAGAAACTGGCGTGTCCTAAGAAGGAGGGAATATCCTTCACGCATTTGGGCATGGGAAGCTTAGCTATAACCTCAATCTTGGCTCTATTCACTTCAATTTCTTTTTAGAGATTTCATGACTCAAGACAATTCCATGTCTTACCATGAAGTGGTATTTCTCCCAGTTAAGTGTTACATTTTTCTCAGCACAATGTTAGAGGACAAGTTCTAGATTGTGAAGACATTGACTGAATGAAAATCTGTAGATGGAGAATCATCCATGAAGATTTCTAAGAATCGTTCTACCATATTAGAGAAAAGACTTAACATGCAACATTGAAATGTTGTTGGGGCATTGCACAAGCCGAAAGACATTCAACGATAAGCAAATATCCCAAATGGACATGTGAAAATAGTCTTTTCTTGGTCCTTCGAAGCAATGGGAATCTGATTATACCCCGAGTAACCGTCTAAGAAACAGTAATACTCGTGGCCAGCCAAACGTTCAAGCATTTGATCAATGAAGAAAAGCAGGAAATGGTCCTTACGAGCTGCTACATTAAGCTATAGTCGACACAAACTTGAATTTTTGTGGAAAGTCAAGTTTGGACCAACTCTTTGTTCTTGTTTTTCACCACGGTGAAACTAGATTTCTTCAGAACCGCGTGGATAAGACTGACCCAATGGCTATCAGAAATGAGATAGATTATCCTATTGTCTAAGAGTTTCACAATTTCAGTATGAATAACCTCTTACATTATAAGGTTTATTCTACGCTGCAGGTCTCTTTTCGGTATCGCTTCTTCATTGAGATGAATGTGATGTTGAACTATAACTGGATTCAATCCCTTTATGTCGGTCATAGTCCAACTAATGGCTTTACCGTGTTTCCTAAGAATTATTTTAAGATTCTCTTCTTGCCCGTCATTTAAATGAGAGACAATTATGACAGGAAAGGTCTCTTGCTTGCCTAGATAGATGCATTTGAGATGCGCAGGTAAGGCTTTCAACTCTAAGGAAAGGGAAGGCTCACTGGAAGGAGGAGTCAAGTTTATTGGCTCCACATTTGGTGAAATAGGGTCGAGACCCAATTCACAACAGACTCGACAATCTGATCAAGGTTAAAGTCTTCAGACTCTAACTCGAGGTCACAATCAGTTTCTAATTCCAATTCTTCTTTATGTTCACTTGTCAAGTTCTCAATGAGGTTGACTTCAAATGTTTGATCCTCAACATCACGAGGTTGCTTTCTTAGGTTGAAGACATTGACTTCTCTAGTCATGTCCCCAAAGGTTAACCTCATGGACCCAATTTTATAGTTGATAATAGCGTGGCAGTAGCAAGGAATAGGCACCCCAGGAAAATGAGAGTTTGAGCCCTAGGATTGGACATAGGTTGTGTTTTAAGAACTATGGAATCAACGGGGTAGATAAACTCCCCGACCCAGATAAGAACATCATTAATTTTCCCGTTGAGAACTTTCACTGTATGGTCAACCAGTTGGATTGTGACTCGAGTTGGACTAAGATCGCCTAACCCGAATTGTTGATAAACTGAGAAGGGGAGCAAGTTGATACTTGCCCTCCAAGTCAAGAAGTGTACGACTAATCTCAGCTTGTTCTATAGTGCAGACAATGGTAGGATAGCCCAGATCCTTGTACTTGACAGAAATCGGACCCGATAGTAGCTCACTAATATTAGTAGCTAAGAAGACTTTCTTGGGTACATTAGTCTTTTTCTTCTTAGTGCACATGTCCTGAAGAAATTTTGCATAGGATGGGACTTGTTAGATGGCATCAAGAAGTGGCACATTTATCTACACTTGATTGAAGATCTTAATTATCTTATCCATATGTGAATTCTGCTTGTTGTTTTTTAGTCTATTAGGAAATGGTAAATAGGCTTTTGCACCTGACTGATTGACTTATCCTTTTTAGATTCGTCAAATTTGGAAGGATTGGGACTAGATAAGGTGGATGCCTTTGTGTAGTTGTGCTGAATGGAATTGGATGGCACTGACACTTGATTATCAACTTTCTTTTTCGAGCTCAATGTATGAACAACATTACATTGATTCAAAGGTTGATCCTCAGTCAAATGGGCTTATTGAGAATTCCTAGGATTCGTTACTGGCTGACTGGGTAAGGTACCCTTTAGCCTCTCATTATGTGGATTGGCTAATTGACTTTTTTGAACCCCTAGCTTTTGTACTGTTTGCATGAGGGACTCTTGGTTCTTCATGTATCTTTCCATATTTTTCTCAAAATCAGTTATTCTCTTCTCAAGTGGAGGATTTTGGAAGGAAGATTGTTGAGCTTGGCTGAGAAAGTTTTGTTGATAATTTGAAAAATTGGGTAGATGGTTGAAAGAATTGTGAAGGTAATTTGAAAAGTTAGGTTGATGATTGGAAGAATTATTAGAATGCTAGAAGTGGTTTGAATGGTTTTACCATGAGTGGTCATCGTTGTTTTGGCTCCATGAGAAATTCGGGCGATTTTTCCAGTTAGGATTGTACGTTTATGCGTAAAGTTTATTATTGGGCCTTGAAAAGGCCGCATTCATCAGTTCAGGAAATTGTTTCTGAGCTTGAAACACTGGACACTCCTCAAGCACATGATTCATGGCTTGACAGTAAGTACAGTCCGGAATTGAAAATTAGTTTCGGCTGACTTAGTTGACTGGACTTGCTTCCTTAGTTTCTAAAACTTACAATCTTCTCGCTAGGTTTGCTATTCTAGCCTCGGCAGTTATGAATGATTCAATTGAATGGAGACCTCCTTTTGAAGAGATGAAGTTTGAATTCCTTGAGTTTTCATTAGTTAGTTCCTATTGGATGGTCCTTTCAGCTAGATTCTCATATAAACCCCATCCATCATTTTCATCCTTTTGCAAGAATCCCCCATGGCACATGGTTTCTAAGAGGGTCTTGGTTGAGTAGTCTAAACCGTCATAGAGAATTCGACATTTTTGCTATTTCTCTATTTCATGATGAGGACATTGAACAAGGAGGTCTTTGAAGCGTTCAAGTATCTCTAAAACGGTTCACTAGGTTCTTACTAGAACTGCATGATGTTCTTCCTAATGAAAGCATCTTATAGATTGGATAGAATTTCTTCAAGAAGACCTTGATGAAATCATCTCACGATGTGATAGAGCCGGCCGTTATGCTGTAAAGGATTTCTTGGTTAAGTCCTTAAGAGCTAGTGGGATAAATCTTAACCTAATAGCATCATCAACAAGGTGTGAGATTTTCATCATCAAGCATACTTTCTCAAATTCTTTTATGAAGAAATAAACATCTTCGGGCTCTAAGCCTTAAAACTTAGGAAGTGTGTTGATGAATTGAGACTTGAGCTAAAGTTGTATTCACCAACCGATGGAAGTTGGATGCAAGATGGAAGTGAGGTTCTCATGGGGTAGAACCTATCCTGCAATGATGTCGGTTGAGCCTTAACCGGATCTGATTTTGGTTCAAGCTTGGGTGGTGATGTGTTTCTAGTTAACCTAGATGAATTTGGGTCTCTTGATAACTTACATACGCAAACACTATCACAAATAAGTTTACCAATAGTCAAGAGAAAAAGCAACCAAGCTTAGTTTAAGGTAAACCTTGGACTTAGACAACTCCTAATGGTTGATTGTCCACAGGAGGTATAATGCAGACTCTGACCATAATCTAATCAGCCAGGTCAGGGCAAGATTGGTGGAAGGTATCCGCGTAAAAGCGACGGCCTAATTAAGCCAAATCACCAGCCTTTGGGGTTTCACCCTCAATCCCTATCTTTTGAAACTAATTTGTCAGGAGTCAAATTCTAACACCTTCCCCTTAGGATAATCTTCTATTGAGTTCGAGATATCCCTAAGACCAATGTCTATTAGATTTTAAGTTAGGCTTAGGTTGTGTGTGCTTGGAGATAGTTTGTGGGCTAAGGAAGGATAATGACTCCCCCATCTTATCTTATGTTGGGTATTGCCCTTAAGATTGATTGTGCAAGTGTGCAAGTATAAAGCAAGTAACAATAAAAAAGCAAATAAATCACCTAAGTATGTTCCTATGCTAAATGCTATGCAAACATACCTTGTCTTCAGGTTTCTTCAACGATAATTGAAAAAGAAACGTAATTAGACAAATGCCTGGAATGCAAGTCTAAACATTTTTTTAAGCAATTGGCAATCAATTAAATTACTGTTAAATTAAAAACAGGGTATATGAATATTAGATATAGCAGAAATAACACAACAAAAAACTGTATTTTTTGCAAAGCATTATATCCTGCAAAAAAGAGTTTTTAGTAGTCCAAAAATTTTCAAGTTTTTGCGCTGCAGTTTCTTAGAATTCTGTTTCATACTTTCTAGAGTAGAGGTAAAGAATAGCAAGTCTTCTCCTGCAATACTTGAGCGTTAAATCTGATTTCTTTATGGCCTTGAAGCAAAACACCAAACTTGTTAAAAAAATAATTACACTGTTCCTTCCCCGGCAACGACGCCAAAAATTAATTACAAGAAAAGCAATGAGAATTATCGTGTAGATTTGGGCTAACGGGTCGTGTCCACGAGGAGGAATGCGATGAAAGCGTTTCGATGTATTATTTCAAAAGCAAAGGTTAGTGTTGGTATTTTTTTTAGTTGAAAAGAGAGTGGAGAGTAAAGAGATGATTAAAAGAAAACTTAAAACTTGAAAAAGGTTATGGAAAAAATAATCTTTAAAAGGCTTGAAGAGTGATTGGTTGTTTGTTTTAATATATAAAAAAAAAGATTTGGGCTCACTATCTTATTACTCAACAATATATTCTTCTCTTGAAAATCTCAGTACCTCAAATTGATCATACGCAAAAACTTAAGCTTGAATTTCGAAAGTCTTAAGAAAATAAGATTGTTTGGAAAAATTAACTCTTTTTTTAAGAATTCATCTCGAACTGAATGTTAAATCATCAAGTTGTCTTTCAAGTATGAAGTAAAAATAAGTTCAAGTGTTGTTTTTAAAAATGAAAGTTTTAGAAATTCAAGCCTATCCTCATGTGCCTTCAAGAACACTTGCAAAGAAGCAAGGCTTAGTTTAAGGCATTCATATGATTTCATTGGGTTCTTTGCACAAAAATCATTCAAAACAAGAGGGATCAGAGAGAGATGATAGTGAGATAGAAAAACAAATTTAGCTACTCATAATTGATATAAAACAAGACATGTAAATAGAATAAAACATACCCGTGATTGGAGAAGAAGAGACGTCTTGATTCTATGTTGATGTCACTTCAACTTCAGATTACAATCACTCTTTTTCTTTCTCTCACTTGTCTCTGGACTGAACAACAAATTAAAAACTGAGGTACAATTTCTCATTAACTATTTAATAATGATCCTAAACCTTAAAAATAAAGAGAAAAACTTAAACTAGTATTCAGTCCCTTCTTCTCTTTAGAATGCAATATTTATAGGCAAAAGCCAAATGAGGGAGAGCGTACGAAGATAGGGGGAGCAAACGCTTCTCCTGATTCCTTTAGATAGCAACGAAAATGCGGCTTAAGCTTCTTCTTCTTGGGGAGGTTCTCCTCGGCGGCTGCTTTGGTAGTCCTTAGTTTTCAGTCTGATTTCTTTTGGGTGAAAAAAGAAATAGTTCTGGCTGCGGTTTGATCTCCTTTGATGTCGGTCGTCCCAGCTGGAGTAGGATGCCGAACAGTTGGTGATAGATGAATGCATGACCTTCATTTTGTGAAGCCAGATTCTTTCGAATATCGCGTTATGGGGGGACTCCACATCCTCCGCGTAAAATTTCGTGATTATGTTGTAGGGGTCCGCGTGTATTGGGAGTGAAATTATGCCCAGGAAGCGCGTCTCGTACTCGTCAAACCTATACAGATAAGATTAGGTTTGAGGACTGATCATCGCTCGGACAGTTTCTGGAGTGTTCTCCATCCTGTCAAGGGCGCCTTCGTATAGAATATTGACGGAGTTTCTGTAATATCCTTACTTAATAATACTGTATTCATACTTATATATTAAATATTTATTTTTGTTTCACTTATCATTTATTATTATTCATTAATTTAATTTATATCTCATAATTTTCATTTTTTGTTACATATATAAGTTTTAATTATTCTTAGTAAATAACTAATAATACTATTACTCTCTAAATTGTTATGCTTATTATTAATATTTATTTACTAAATTTGTATTTGGAGGTTAAATTACAATTTCATAAGAATTGTTATTAATAATTATTACTACTATTATTTCACTATGATTATTATTTATTATTATTAGTGATATTACTTTTATTATTGTTACTGTTATTATTAAAGTTTTGTTAGCTATTATTATTATTACTATTATTTATTATTATTGTTACTATTAGTATTGTTGTTGTTATGTTTAGTTATTATTTTGTATCATAATTGGTTTTATTATTACTACTATTATTATTGATATTCATTGTGTTTTATTTTTCCTAAACCTATCACCCATTAAACCCAATTACCAAACCCATTAACATTTATCCCTATATAATTATCAACATAACCCTAACCCTAATCTTTACTATCTCCTCCTTTCCCCTACATAGCTGTCATTACCATCTCTCCCCTCCACCATGCCCCTTCATTGCCTGAGACCCCATCGGCGAGCTTCGCGGCCTTCTCTCGTTCTCCAGCGAGAGCCGCGGCGAACCTCGAAGCACCTATCTTAGCCCCGCACTCTTCGAATTCCTCTGTCGGAGCTGTGAACCGCCTATGTTGCACTCTCCCCTTGCCGCATCTCCAACCGCACACCACCGACCACCTCCACTTGGCCCGCACACATCCAGGCCGGCTGAGTACCACCCCCAACCTCTCCACCCAACTCCCTGGCCTGGCCTTCCCATGCAGACCATCGGTCGTGCCTTCCCTTGCTGCATGCACACCCCCTGTTATCCACCTCCGAGCCAGCCCTTAATCACCACCCCACTGCCCACAACCTCCCTCCTGGTCGAGCCGCACGCACGCCATCACCCCCGCAGTTCAACCCCCTCGCCGGTGAGCTTCCTCCTCCAGCGAGCCGTGGAACTGTCACTACCTCATGCCTATCCTGGGGTTCCCATGCCCATCCCGGGGTGCCCACGCCACACCCTCTTCATCTGTTCTGCCGCCTCGCCGGAGCTTCTCCACGACGGCGCTGTAGGCTGTCTAAAAATGACTAACAGACCAGCCATTAAGGAAGCAGAGTCTCAAGCTCTAGACGCGAGAAATCGATGCTCGCGTCTCAGCATTAAGACGCGTTGGCTCTACACCCGCGTCTCAACGTTCAGACGCGTCGGCCCGAAGCCCGCGTCTCAGCATCAAGGCGCGTCGGCCCGACGCCCGCGCCTCAGCATCCAGACGTGAAGGCCCGAAGCCCGCGTCTCAAACCTCAAGGCGCGTTTGGCTCGACGCCCGCGTCTCAAACTTCAAGGCGCGTTCGGCCCAACGCCCGCGTCTCAGTTGCAACTGCCCTGATTGCGGGGCCAGTCACCGCGCATGTAGCGGGTAGTGGCCCCTCATTCGGGAGCGTTTTCAGGAGGCACCTTCACCCCCTGAGATCCCTATAAATAGCCTTGTTTGCTATGAAGAGAGGATCGGAGTTTTTTTGGAGTTTTTGGAGAGAAGCTTGAAAAGATAGAGGCTTGAGAGGATCAAAGCTTGGCAGGAGGATCATCAAGAGAGAAGCACGACTCTTCAGCGAGCTTACTGAGTACTAGCCGCTCTTCGCCTACCTCCTCTTTGAGAGTTTTGGTAGACGGAGCTGAGTTACTCTTTCTACCGACCGAAGAGAAGACCCCCGACGGTCTAGGACGGTCATCTGGTCAACGGAGAACAAGATTCACTCTCCATCGCCACACGAAGAACCCAGCTTTAAACAAAGGGAAGATTCAGACATCCTCCCTCCCTTGTAACTGGAAAAGAGGGAAGAGTAGTTCTTTTGGTTGTAATCGTTTCGCTTGAATTAAGGAAATCTTTTACAGCTAAAACCACTTTCTCCGACCACCAAACTTTCCGGCCCCTACAAGAGATGGCGACTCCGCTGGGGAAAACCTTCGTTACTGACGAGCGCACCGTGGTGCAAGATGACGTTCTCCGTAAGGGGAAAATGGTCGAATCCCTCGTCGTCGAGTTCGACCAGGCGAAGTATGAAGAGTTCCTCTCTTCTGGCTCCAAGAGCCCAAAGACCCGCGTCTGCCGCAGGGTTTCAAGTGGACAGCCCCCTGAAGCCCAATCTGAGGCTCTGTCGGGTACTCCTGCTGCCCACTGTGCCAAGTTTGGTTCACGCGCCAACGCCTCCCAGAAGGCCCGCGTAACCTCAGACTCCTCTGCTGCGATCAACCGCGTCGCGCAGAACACACGCGCCAACGCCTCTCTGAAGGCCCGCGTAGTCCCCGGCACATCTACTGGTGCGATCGACCGTGTCGCACAGAACGCCCGCGTCAGCGTCTCTCAGGAGACCCGCGTGGCAAACACCCCTGGTTCTACAAACCAGGAAGTTGTTGGCTTCTCTCTTCCTCCACGGCGCAATCGGAATGCCGAGCGTCGACAGAGAAGACGCGCGCGTCAACACTCGGTCGGAACCGTTGGTTTTCTGACTGGGGTTGAACGCAGCGTACGATCCGATGCCTTGCCCGCACCTCGTCCAGTGCGAGAGGTCCGCGTTTGGCGACCCAAACGCGAGACTCCCCAAGTTGAGCCTTCTGAAGACCAACTTGCCAAACGCCGAAGCGAAGCTTCTGCGTCTTGTCAAACGCAGGAAGCACGCGCCCATAGGCGTGGGGCCCAGCAGCCCACTCTCTCCCAAGTCTCTCTGCTCCAACGCAGCAGACAGCAACGCGAAAGTCGCGTCTCATATCAACAGAGACGCCAGACGCGCGTGACGCAGCCGCGACGCAACAGCCGCGTTTCTGAAACCTGTGTCCAGGCTGAACAGCACATGACTGTCTCCCGTCGTCGACGTTGCGAGACCAGTCTCTTTAATCCCCCTCCCACAGATTTGAGGGATTATTTGACAAGGAAGAGGAGTGCCAATCAGACCACTTCTCCATGCTGCTGTCAACAGCTCATCCAGATGCTCTCTGGATGCCATTGCGAGTCAGGCGTGCACCAGCCGTCTTTAATTAGACAGCTGACCCTGATTCCCCCATCAGCCAAGAGAAGACGCTCCCACAGGAGGAGAACCTTCTCAGATGTTGAATACCCGGAGCTTACTGCAAACATGACTAGCAGGAGTAAGGGGAAACAAATTGCAGTCAGCCCAGATGACTCCGAGTCTGACTCTGTACCGGAAGGAGTGTATCAACACACTCGCACCCGGACGGGGGCCATTCCCCCAATTGACTATAATGCCTTAGCCCGCGGCATTAGAACGGGTGATTCTCACTCTGCTGTAGTGGGGTCGCAAGCTTCAAACTCTTCCGTCGAGAAGGAGGCTTCCGCCTACATGGCAGACACTCCTGAGGAGACGGCCAGGCGTTTAGAACAGACGCAGAAGCACCAGATGGATATAATCGCCTCTCAACAGAGATCCATTGACTCCCTCAAGCATATGCTTGAGAAATTGCTTGAAGAAAGAGCGAGATCTCCTCCTAGACGACCGAAGGGGAAAGGGAGAAAAGGAGAAAGCCCACCCTCCGAATCTTCTGACGAGACACGACGATCTACCTCGGATGTGTCCAAGCCCTCGTCGCAGGCAAGAAGCGACCAGACCCCGGGAAAGGCTCATGCTAAAAGAATGAGTCAACTGGAGCAGCGCCTCGAGGCCCTTACCAACCGTAAAGGCCTCCAAGAAGCTGGAGTAGTCCGGCCCTATCCGGCCGAGTGGGACTTAGTCCCGTACCCTCCTAAGTTCAAGGCTCCAACTCTCCAAGCATTCGACGGGAAGGGGTCACCCAACCAGCACATCTACTACTTCAAATCCCAGACCGGGAATGTGGTAGATAACGATGCCATCCTGGCGCGACTGTTCATCGGCACCCTGAAAGGGTTGGCCTTTGAATGGTTCATGAAGCTCCCCGAAGGTTCCATCAAGAACTGGGGCGACTTGGAGAAGCTGTTTCTAACACGCTTCTTCGAAGATGATTCGGAGGTCACAATGCCTACCCTTTTAGCTACAAAACAGCGAAAGGGAGAGTCCGTCAAGTCTTTCGTAGAAAGATTTCGGAACATGGCACTCCGATGTCCAAGCGGCATGACCCAGGCCACCCTGGTGGAAACATGTCGCCATAATCTCCAAACCTCACTCCTTGCTCAAATAGGAGTTGCTGAAAGCCGCACCTGGAAACAATTAGTCCAGCAAGGTGAACAGGCTGAGGAGATTGTCGCCCGCGTCAGAGCGGAAGAAGGCAAGCCCAGGCCAGAGAGGTCGACAAGGCGTGCACCAGACACATCCCTCCAAACCAAGCGGAAGGATAATTTGGCGACGGAGACCAAATCTCCCACCAAACCTCAAACAGGCAGGGCAAGTGGCTCTTCAAGCCAGCCGCGCCCCAACAAGCAGTATTCCTTCAAGGAGGAACACGTCGATTCGCTCTTCAAGCTACTCAACAAGAGCAATCGACTGAAGCTCCCTGAAATTAGACGCCCGGAGGAGGTCGGTAAGACCGACAATCCCACCTACTGCTTATACCACAGGATGCTCGGACATCCTACCAAAAGCTGCTATGTCTTTAAGGACATCCTTCAAGCTCTGATTGACGCGGAGGTATTAAAACTCCGACCGGAGCAGAAGAAGATGACGGCCAACATGACGTCGATTCTCCAGTTTGGGACACGACCCCCGACACCCGTGGGGGTGATCTCTGTCCCGAAAGGAGAACTGAGGGTGGTCAACACAGACCCTCATCAGCAGCAGGAGAAAGGCTTGGTACCCGTCCCTACACCTCGAGGGGAAATCATGTGGGTCCACCCTGACCTCGTCGACGAGCAACAATGGACGACTGTGACCAACAGGAAGTCCAAAGGCAAAGGGAAGGCTTCATCTTGCCATGTGATATGCGCCTCTTCTCGAGAAGCGGACACTGATGTTCCCTCGCTGACTGACTCAGAAGAGGAAACAATAGTCCTGGCCGCAGAGCCCAGCCAACCTACGGCGGGGACCCGTTCAGGACAGGCATACTTGAAGCAGTACGGCGAGACATCAGCGGCTTCTCCGCAACCAGCCGTGGAACCAGCCAAGCCCTCCTCTAAACAGCCTGGGGAGAAGCAGAAAGAAACTCGGTTTTCTCGAGTTCTTGCGAAAGGTGTAACAGAAGGATCCTCGACACCTTACCGCTTCGACGTCTTGGCTCAACTAGCCAACATCCCGGCACGCATTACCTTGTATGAGCTCCTGAGGCTATCAAAGTCAACCAGAGAGGCTCTACAAGAAGCTCTGGCAAATGCTGAGGTCTTTATGACCCGCGTGCCAAGGGAGGAAGATGAAGAGGATTGCCTCCACACCTACCCAAATGCTCCCTGCATCACCTTCACAACAGATGACATGCAGGTTAAAGGGAAGCATGACCGACCCCTATACTTCACAGGGTATATTGGGTCATCCGAGGTGAACCGCATCCAGGTAGACCCAGGGTCCGCGCTGAGCATCATACCTCGCCGGGTTATGCAGTTTCTAGGCATTCCTACCCATCGTCTGAGCCCTACCCAGACGACTATTTACGGGTTCAATGCCAACAGCTCCCGCCCAATGGGGAAGATCAAGCTCAAATGCCAGATCGGGAGCCTCAAGTCAGAAGTGACGTGTTACGTCATTGACGCGGATACTTCCTACAATCTGTTGCTGGGACGACCATGGATTCACCGCAATTCCATCGTTCCCTCTACTCTCCACCAAGTCATGAAATACATTGATGAGAGTGGACAGGTCCGAACGTTGATTGCCGAAAGGCATCCGTTTAAAGGGGTTGAAAATTATTTCACGGACTCCCTCTTATATCAGGATCCGGAGGAGACTAATGAAACCCCACAACCAGAGGAGCCAGACTCTGGTAATGAAGCTGACGTTGAGCCTGAGAAAGAAGAGTGCCTGTGGGAGTTGGAGCCCATTGTAAAGAGCACTAATAAGCTCGATGTTGATACCACCGACGATGCGGGTGGTTGGTACATTAATGAAGATTTAGACTTTGCGTATTTCCCTGTGTATGTTTCCGATTCAATACCGTCGGATACCACTACCGACGTGGACGATGACCTCTGGTCGGCAATAGATGCCTTGACATCTTTGCATGTACCGGTGAAATCATCCTTCGGGACATACCAAGATAATGGTGACGCGCAAGAGTCTGTATTCATGGTTCCAGCCGGACGAAAAGGCCAAAGACCAATACTTTTTGGGCGAATCGCATCTGAACCAATGCCCCACGAAGAATCGGAAGGTGAGGATGAATCCCCTCAGTTCGATCATTATGAACCAAGAACGCTCAAGATGATGAAGCGCATGGGGTATGATCTAACCAACAGGCCTGGGTTGAACTTCGGAAAAGGAAGAAGAACACTGCTTCGATCCTTTGTACCGAAAGGGAAAACCCCTGATTACTATCATCGGACGCGCCGGGGGTTGGGCTATATATCAACTCCAGTGCCATCAGCCTCTGATTCGGAGAGACTGTCAAGTCATGACTGCTCATCAGACACGTCGTCGTGGGAATCAGATGTCAGTGTCGACAACATCTTCAAAGGGCTTTCAGTAAACATGGTTTCGACAAGCCATCTGGAGGATGAAGATGAAGAAATGATCCAATCTGATACAGATCCTTGGATCAAACATTTGAATGCTCTTTGGGATATCCGCTTTGAACAGCGTGAACCACCCACAGAAGACAAGGTTGTTCAAGTCAACCTAGGAGATGAAGCCAATCCTAAACCCATCTTCATAAGTGACGGCCTGTCGCCTCCAGAGAAGAAGGATTTAATATCTCTTGTACAAGAGTATATAGATGTCTTCGCCTGGAATTATGAGGACATGCCTGGACTTGATCCTCAAGTGGCTATGTATCGCCTCAACATCAATCCGGACATGAAGCCTGTTAAACAACAGCAGCGACGGTTCCGTCCAGAGACAATGGAGGCAATTCAATCAGAAGTCAAAAAGCTCATCGATTCCGGCTTCATCCGGGAAGAACAACATCCCGACTGGGTAGCCAACGTCGTCCCCGTCGCCAAGAAGAACGGAAAGATCCGGATCTGCATCGACTTCCGTGATCTAAACGAGGCCTGCCCCAAAGACGAATTCCCATTGCCAATCACAGATGTCATGATTGACAATACTTGTGGATTCGAGCGAATGTCCTTTATGGACGGGTTCTCAGGATATAATCAAATCAAGATGTATCCCGATGACGAAAAGCACACCTCCTTCAGGACACCTCTAGGGGTATATTGCTACACCGTCATGCCCTTCGGTCTGAAAAATGCGGGGGCAACCTACCAAAGGGCCATGAATGCCATTTTCCATCGGCAGATACGCAAAACGGTGGAATGTTATGTCGACGACATTGCGGTGAAAAGCCGCACTAAAGGTGATCACATAGCAGACCTGAGGGTGGTCTTCGACATCATGCGGGCTCATCAATTGAAGATGAACCCCACCAAGTCCTTCCTGGGGGTAGCCAGTGGCAAATTCCTAGGGTTTGTCGTGACTTCCACAGGAATCCATTTGGATCCGGAGAAAGTCCGCGCTATCCAAGAGATGCAACCCCCCAGAAGCCTCAAGGAGCTCAGAGGATTACAAGGACGATTGGCATATATCCGCAGATTCATTTCAAATCTCTCCGGGAGATGCCAACCCTTCGCTAAGCTGATGAAGAAGGGCGTTTCGTTCATTTGGGACGACGCTTGCCAGCAAGCATTTGAGGAGATCAAGCACTACCTCACCCAACCACCAGTCCTGGCAGCTCCGGTATCCGGAAAGCCTTTCCTGGTGTACGTCCGATCAATGGATCATTCTTTGGGAGCTCTACTAGCTCAGAATGATGACCAGGGGCGAGAACAAGCAATCTACTACCTAAGTAGAACGATGATCGGAGCCGAACATCGGTACAACCCGATCGAGAAGGAATGTTTGGCATTGGTGTTCGCCATTCAGAAAATGCGACACTATCTGGTGGGCCAAACCATAAATGTCATATCCAAAGTCAACCCCCTGAGGTTACTTATGACAAAGCCTTCTTCACTAAATGGCCGGCTGGCAAAATGGGCCATATTGCTATCACAATATGAGATGCATTTTCTACCACAAAAGGCTATTAAGGGACAAGCGGTGGCGGACTTCTTAGCTGAACACCCAGATCCCAGGGCAGCCAAACTCTACGAGGATCTCCCAGACGAGGTCGCCGAAGCCTGCCTGACCCAGACGTCGTTCGAAAGTCAAGTATGGCAACTTTTCTTCGACGGTGCATCAAGGGCAAGCTCGGAGGGACACACAGCTGCGGGGGTAGGAGTAGTACTCGTCTCCCCACAAGATTACGTGATTCCCCGAGCTGTCTCGCTAACCGAGCCTTGCTCCAACAATGTGGCGGAATACAACGCTCTTTTGATTGGGATGCAATTCGCCGATGAGATTGGCGTTAAAAATCTCGAGGCGTACGGTGATTCTAAACTCATCGTCAGCCAAGTTCGCGGAGAGTATGAGGTCAGGCATGAAGATCTAGTACCCTACTACAACGCGACAATCCACATGGCCGAGAGGTTTTCAAACTTCTACATCGACCATGTACCGCGCAAGCAAAATGCGCATGCAGATGCACTTGCATCCCTTGCTGCCTCCTTAGCTCTTCCAGCTGGAGCAATGGAGAAGGTATTCGTCTATAGCCACGACCTATACTGCCCAAAAAGTCCCCTCGGAGACTACCAGAGGTCAACGGGAGATCGTCGCGGTAAGGAAACACTTGAAGTGTCGACCGATCCAGAACTTAAAGACTGGCGATTCCCCTACATTGATTTTGTCTTGTACGGCATCTTGCCCGAAGACACCAGGGAGGCGGCTGCCATCCGAAGGAAAGCCTCCAAATTCTACTACAATGCGATTTCGCGAACATTGTATCGTAGATCGCATGATGGGATCCTGCTCCGGTGCCTCTCATTAAAAGAAGCCCACGAAGTGTTGAAAGAAGCCCACGATGGTACGTGTGGAGCTCATCAACCTGGCCCGAAGCTGGCAAACCGACTCCAAAGATTGGGTTACTACTGGCCCAAGATGGTTGCCGATGCTGTTGCCTATGCCAAAAGATGTCACGCCTGTCAAATACATGGCGATTTCATCCATCAAGCACCAGGATACCTCCACTCTACGACCTCTACCTGGCCGTTCGAAATGTGGGGGATGGACGTGGTTGGTCCTATCAGCCCACCATCATCAAAGGGACATCGGTTCATCCTAGCGATAACCGATTACTTCTCAAAGTGGGCCGAAGCTATCCCTTTGAAAGAGGTGAAATCTTCTAACGTGATCAAGTTCGTGAAACATCACGTTATTTACCGGTTCGGTGTGCCTCGGCGGATTGTCCATGACAATGGACCCCAGTTCATCAGCCAGGCTTTTCAGAGATTCTGCGCCAAGTTCAGAATCCAGAGTGTGTCATCAACGGCATACTATCCGCCCGCTAAAGGCCTCGCAGAAGCTTTCAATAAGACTATTGGCAAGCTTCTCAAGAAATTCGTCTCGAAAAGTCAACGAGACTGGGACGATAAGTTGGGCGAATGCTTATGGGCCTATCGCACGACTGTGCGAACCCCAACTAAAGCCACGCCATTTTCCTTGGTGTACGGATGCGAAGCCGTCCTTCCACTGGAAATCCAAATTCCATCTCTTCGCGTCGCCTTGACAGCGGAAATGACGACAGAGGAGAAGCATCGACAGCGACTCCAAGAATTGGAAGCCTTGGACGACAAGCGTCTGCAGGCCCAACAACAAATCGAGCTTTACCAAGCTCGTATCACCAGAGCCTTCAACAAGAAAGTTAAATCGCGAACTTTCAAGAAGGGCGACCTCGTCTTAGCCGTCCGAAGACCCATGGTCATGACGCACAAGACGAAAGGAAAATTCCAACCCAAATGGGAAGGACCGTTTGTAGTAGAGTCAGTCTACTCAAATGGATCGTATCGCCTCATAACCTCAAATGGCGATACGCTCATGATGCCAATCAATGGCAAATTCCTGAAGAAATACTATCCCTAGATGGCATTCTTCCACCGATCAAGTTAAAAGTACACCTCTGATCAAACATCCGACGCCCTCGACGGCTAAGGATAGAGGAAAATGTTGGCTTTTAAGTCCAACATAAGTCCTCGACAACTCACCATGCTGAGGGGAATAGCATGGCTAGCCCGACTCAAACGGTAGTTGGTAAAGGCATGTCAAACCCGTTGACAGCTGAGGATTTGCTAAAAATCCTAAGGGACACGTTCCCATTTGATCCGACGCCTCCGACGGCTAAGGATAGAGGAAAATGTTGGCCTTTAAGCCCAATATAAGTCCTCGACAACTCATCATGCTGAGGGGAATAGCATGGCTAGCCCAACTCAAACGGTAGTTGGTAAAGGCATGTCAAATCCGTTGATAGCTGAGGGTTTGCTAAAAATCCTAAGTGGACTTGATTCCACTCTTCCCTCCAAAAATCCCTTACCAATTCTCATCCATAGAATGGTAGGACCACAAAATGCAATCATTACTATGTTAACACTATACCTCTGGTAATGAATACTCTTCGTCGAGTACAAACCTGGCTTGTTAACTCTGCATAGAGTAACAAACTCTCAAATTTGCTAAGTTAACACTATACCTCTGGCACTTCAAATTCCACTTGTCAATTCTCATCAACAGAATGACAGGTCCTCAAATTGCTCCTATCGTAAGCAAATTCTTGTCAAGTTAATATCACACCTCTGACAAAACTACTGTTTAAAGTTAACATTACACCTCTAAGCGGTACCTCGAGTGCCTGTCAAGTTAATATCACACCTCTGACAGTCACCTTTCTTCAGACTTCCATATCGAAGCTGAAATAGACGATGCCAAGTTAACACTACACTTCTAGCATCCGAGTCATTGCTAAGTTCAACAATACACCTATGGCTATGACCTTTCCTCGACTTCTTTAAGCCGAGATGACTAATGCCAAGTTCAACATTACACCTCTAGCATTACTATCACTGTTAAGTTAAACATCACACCTATGACAGTGACACCCTCAGTTTTCCCAAATAAAACTGAGATGCTGATGAGTTAGGTTAATATCACACCTCTAACTCACATCCTTGTCAAGTTAACATTACACTTCTGACAAGACCACTTCTAAACCGTTAAGTTAATATCACACCTCTAACGGTAAAAATCTTACTAGATTCCCCACGAGTCTAGTTTCATTTGATATTCTCCCCAACCGAGTATCAAATTCATTTTGGAGGCAGTGTTGGTTAACATTACACCAATAAACAATGCTTCCATTAAAATCCCCAGCTGATCTTAAATCAAGTTAATCCTAAATCCTTGATAAAAGTTCACCTTCTCTGGGGGTACACACTCTACTTGTCACTTTCTTTTATAAAGTGGCGGGTCCACCAAAATTATTCTTTTGCTTCTAAAACAAAACGTTCAAGACAACAGAAAGAGGCCAAAAGAAAAGTGTCACTTTTATTCATATCCAAACACATGAAAGTGATACAAAACGCTCTCTTATACAATAAGATTGAGTGTTACAATTAAGGAGTACAAAGAAGTCCCTCTCTCTCTCTGAGGCCGTACTCACTCCTTGAAACTGCATCTGATCCCAGGTGCACAATTGGAGCCGGTTGCACTTTGATGCGTGACGCCAACTTCGAAAGCGCCCTAGCTGACCAAGCCAAGAGCAATGGTGTTCTTGAGGTCCAGTGGCAATAGAAGGTCCTGCAACCCTTCGTTCAGGCGCGTCTCTTTCCCTAGTAGACTATCCAACAAACATGGAGTCACTTTTGGGGTGAGAGCAGAAGTTTTGGAGTCATCACAAAGGATGCCACCCTCCACTCGGTCCAGCGACAGCAGAGAGTCCTGCATTCATCACCATCCCTTTCCCCAGCAGGCCATCCAACGGAGTGTCCTTGATGTGACTTCTGGAGTGGGAGAGGAAGAGGATCTCATCCGCCGCCGCAACCGCCGGACCACCCTCGCCGGTACTCAGCCTATCCGTCTCTTGCACCAGATCTGAAGAGACCTTGGCGAGGGTTGGGTCCTCGTCAGAGATGTAATATACTCTCTTATAGGTGACGAGGACCATAATATATTCTCTCATAGGTGAAGGTTGAACGAGTTCGCCGACCGAAGTATTCTTCCAAGGGCCCAGCAAGCCTGCAAGGAACAAAAAGAGAGAATTAGAACAATCTGCAGCTTAGTGTAAACAGAGAAAAACTAAGTCAGCAGAGGCAAACGCGGGAATGATCCACGCAGTCAGCCAAATGCGGGAATGATCCATGCAGTCTACCAAGACGCAGGAATGACACGTGCAGCAAGCCAAACTGTTGCGTCAGCAGAGACAAACGCGAATCAAAACGCGGTCCCATTCTGTGCCTAGGTCAAAGAGCACAAACGCCGAAAAGGCACAGACGCCGAAAATTGCCATCTCCATAAACAGGAGTTGCAAGGTGCGGGTCTGAAACCTTTTTTGGAATTCGTCCAAGGCATTGGCCATGAAACGCGCTAAGGCACAAGCCATAAAACGCGCCAACACCAAGGGCCAAAGATTCCTGCACGCGCGTCCGGAGAAGTTCAGGTCCATGGTACAAATTCCAGAAGGAGTGCACCAATGCAGACTTCATGAGGGGGTCCAGATGACATGAAGCCAAGGTACAGGCCATGGTGAATCTAAAATGTCATGGTGAAACGAACGGCATACCCGTGGAGACCTCCGTCAAGAGTTGTACTCTCTGCACCAGGACGCAAACGCGGTCACAGGGCAAAGAGGTGCTTTCTCCTAAAGAGACCAAACAGGGGCTTAAAAGCCCTGGGTCATCTTCAGAACCATCCTCATCCATGGAGACAATTGTCTGAGGAAGATGAAAGTTCTCAAAGCGCTCTCTCAAAAAACAAAATAGTCCAAAGGCAGGATTGAAGGGAGAAAGGGTGCCCTATTTATAGGCAACTCCTGATAATAGCGATTAATGGCCCCGTAATCTGAACCGCCGGCATTAATAACTGCACAACTGCCAAGATCCAATAAAGGCCGGACGCGTGTAACGCTGCTTCGAGAACCGCCGCTGGCGCTGATCTCCAACCGCCCGCACTGGTTTCTCATTTAAGAGAATCAATACTCAAGCCCAATCAGCAGCCGACGCGTGGACAACTGCTTCGGGAAACAAAGCGGAAAATCCGCATCTGACGTTTAAAGATCACACCAAATCCCTATGACAGGCTGTATGTAACGCCTGGGAGTTTACACCCAGACGCGGATTGAAGAACTATCCACCCATCCGCGTCCCAGAAAGATGCCTGCGCGAGTCAAAGTCGCGTCCCCTCAGAATTAAGGGAAAGGCACAAGGCTGCGTCTCCCGCGTCTGCCTGATCCGCTTCCTTCTTCGCAGAAGCAGATCCGCGTTATTCAGAGCCGCGTCTCCCTGAACGAATGCCGCGTCTCATGAAACAATGATGGCCGCGTCTCCCTATGGATTGATGCTGCGTCTTGTCAAAAGGACTTAGTCCTGCCTAAGTTCTCATGAACTAAGAACCGCGTCTCACCCTGTGATTGACGATGCGTTCGGAGGCCGCGTTTTCACTCTATGCTGCGTCTCATCAAGAAGACCGCGTTCCGATTTGTGATTGACGCCGCGTCTCATCAAAAGGACTTAGTAGAATCTAAGTTCTTATGAAATGATGACCGCGTCTCACTTTATGATTGACGCTGTGTCTCAGCTTTATGATTGACGCTGTGTCTCAGTAAAAGGACTTAGTGAAATCTAAGTTCCGGTAGACTGATGACCGCGTTTCACCCTGTGGGATTAATGCCGCGTCTCGCCAAGACCGCGTCTCATTAAAAGAACTTAGCCCTACCTAAGTTCAGTAATCACAACTAGTGATCAAGAGTTGGACTCATCCACAACAGGACAAAGAAATTGGGACAAAAGCTTCAAAGAAAACTTCTATTATATCAAAAAAAAAAATGATAGAAGTGGATACAAACACTCTTAATAAATAGAGTGTCCCTTTTCTTTCAAAAAAAAAAAAAGAAGAAAAGAAGGCTAAATGTCCTGGTTCACCAAGGAACGGATTTGTTCCCTAAGGCGGTGAATCTCATGCTGGCGCGTCCTTTCAGCCTCCATGATAGCCCGGTCCCGCAGCTCCGCCTCAGATAAGAAACTTCTGGCAGACAGTTGCATCCGCAGAGAGTCCACCCTAGAAGATTGCAGAGACAGACTCTCTTCAGCTCGCGCCGTAGCAGCCCGTTGCTCCTCAAGCTCCTTTTTGAGGGAGACAAGTTTCTCCTCATTTAGTGCAAGAACAGCTTCCGCCTTGGCAATAATGTCCCGAGTTCTGAGGATGACCTGCTCCGTGCTCTGCACACTGAGCTCAGATTCCCTCGAATCTCCGGCTAATTTTTGAAATTCAGCCTTGGAATATTCAAGGTCACGGATCTCGGCAGTGATCTGCGCCTCCGCCTCCTGTCGCTCCCGCTCCTGAGCAGCTAGGAGCCTAGTCAGGATGGCCTGGGCCTCGCCGGAAGAACCTGCATCTTCCAAAGATTCCAGCTCCCGCAGGTTATCTCCAAGTTGCTCTACCACCCGCAGGCATGCCCTGGCAAGTGAAGGGCCTCCCGCCAATTCGACGCTCACGGCCATATTTTCAAGAAGCCTCTGGGCGAATTGGAAGGTGCTGTGTCCACGGAAGATGAGATCAATACATGATCCCATCGAGGTGAAGAATTGTTGCACCATCTGACGTGCCAGCTCCCCCATGTCTTCACCACCTAAGAAGCTTCCCGACCCTTTTTCTGTCACGGGATAAGGGATATAGGGCGGGTCTTCTCGCACAAGAGCCGTGCCGGCCGTCGATGTGGCAAGAGCAAGACTACCCACTGGCGCTTCCTGGAGCGCCGCCTCTGCAGGAGCCTCCACGACCAAGGAAGGAGCTGTAAGCACAACCTCTTCAGAAACTTCCACCGAGGATTGAGCTGTGTGGCCTTCTGGAAGGGTGCTGATCGTCAGACTCCCCACCTGAGCCCCCTCAGTCAGAGCTGCCTTACTAGGTTCGAGGTCCAGAGGCGTCGAGTCCTGTAGAATGGGGGTCTCCCCAGCTTCAGCAGTAACCTTCTCCACCGGCGGAGTGAGAGCCTCCTCAGCCTCAATGGTTGTTTCCCCTCCTGGCAAAGGGGAAGGCTCCCCAACTTCAACAGCTACCCCCTCCGAGGTTATCTCAGTGGCCGAAGCCTCAATCCCCTTGGGCTGGGTCAACTCTGTTTCCATCGCCTCGACAGGCGAAGAAGTTATACCTTCAGCAGGGATTATAGCCGGCGGTTCATGGCCGTAGTCGACTTTATCTCCAAAGTCGCTTTCCGTATCAGACGCGGAAGACGACAGTTCAACGCAAAGGCCCTCGGTGACCGGAGCCTTGCCACCAATCACCCCAGTGGTAGGACTAGGGTCGATTATCCGAGCACTGGAGATGAAGACACTAGGAGGCCCTGACCGCTGTGCCTTATCTCTCCCTTCACGAGCAGAAGAAGGCTCAGGCCGAGCTGAGAACCCTGGAATTTGGACATTCTCTCCCACGAGCTGTACTTCCTCGTTAGCTATAATGAGTTTGTCAACCAATTCCCCCTCTCCCGCAATCTTACAGGTCCCTCTGTGCGACCTAGGAGCACGGATTAAACTGGGGAGATTTTTATCCTCTGGCGGTTCCTCAACCATGATAAAGAGGTCTTCAGGACAGTCCTCAACTCCAGCAGAAATGCCTTCCGAGGGAGAGACTTCTGTTGCTAATTCCCTCCGAGCCCTCTTCGAAACAGGACCAGCAGTTGAGGTAGGACCCCGACAACGCTTACTCATCAATTCTTGAGCCTTGGTGGTAGAAGGCCCCTCCTGTGGCCCTAGCTTGGTTCTACTCCGGGTTACTCGGGGCTCCTCTCTTGAGCCTCCCTCGGCTTCTCTCTGAGATGCTCTCTCCAGCTCTTTCTGGACCTTTAAATACTGGGTGATCATGCGCGAGCCTTTGCCAGACTCCGACTGTGTTTTGAGATAGGCATTAATGCCCTCAATACCCGTATACCCAGGAGCAAAATCCGGTGACTGGTTTACCCGAGAATACCAGATGCAGAAAGTGAAGCTGGTAAGGTTCTTCGGCTCCTCGACGGGCAAACGGAAAGTTGCCTCTGTCCCCCCAGCCACGCTATAATACCAGGCTCGAGCACCTTCGCACAAATTCCCATTGAAGGCAAGTTGTGTATTCGGATTGCCGACATAAAGCTGAGCATAGCCAAACTGTCGGGCAAAACGACTTGGCATATATGGTTCGATAATGCAGGAAGTCCCTTGGCGAAACAGCACATATCCTGGTCGTATATTGATCAACCACCGGAAGACTCCCGCAGACAGTTGGGTGAGGTCATCCCGACCTATAGAATCAGTGAATTGCTCACCAAAGGATGCACCAGGAATTCCAGGGAAGCAGCGGTTGAGCTGGTAATTGGCGGCATTTGAGAGACGTCTCCGAATATAATATATATAGGTGTCACTCCAATCCGAGTCTTCCAGCCGCCTCACAAAAGGGACAGGACTCTTACTCCCACGCGCCGTTGTCATCAGAGAAGGGCAATGCATCACGTACCAGGCCATGAGATACGTGTAAGGCAACTCCATTCGGGGGTTGGGGCGCCTTGCCGTCGGGTTTCCCTCTGAATCGACATACGGCTTGCCTTGAGAGTCGACAGTCCTTGGAGCCTCGCATAGTCTCTTGGCTAGCGCCCGCAACCCGCTCTGAATGCCAGCCGCCACGGCCGGAAGAAGGGCTATAGGACGGCCATGGGCCAGGAGCACTGCTGGATACACCACGTCGGCAATAATGACTTCATGTGGCCGTGTAGGTACCACGCAACGCTTCAACCACAGCATCAAGAAGCCCGCCAACAGCGCTCGACTAGAGATAGAAGCCCGGGCCCGGTGATGATAGCTTTCAAAAAGCGTATCAGGTTCGAAGCCGTCCTCGTTCGACCCAGTGGTGTAAAAGCCCTCAGAAGCTTGTGCGACCATGTCATCAACTCCCTGTTCAGAGAGGGGAGCCAGTCGAGTTATCGAATGATCCTTCTTGCTGACATTACTGAATAAGTAATTGGCCCAGGATAGATGCCTGACTCCATGCGTCCTCCAACCGGTTACCTGACCACAAATATGGAAGTGGCACATCACTTCCCAATAGGTCTCGTACACCTCAGGGGAATCCTTCTTTATAAGGTCAAGCTCCCTAGCAGTCGGGACATATTCTTCATAAGGGAACTCCCCCATCACCAGCCCCGAAACCTCATGCAACTCATGCAGTGCAAGGCCCATTTCTCCAACCGGGGTAAAGAATGTCGCCGTCTGAGGGTTGTAGCGCTCTAAGATCCCGAAGAAGTTGTGAGAGCTCATTGGGATGCCCCATTGTACGGCCCTGACTGCTGAGTATAATCCCACGTGCTCAAGCAGATCTCCAAGATCGGAGAGGACAAAACCCACCATCCTGCCCCACCAACAATTCTCCGTGGAATGGACCCATCCTGGCAAACGGAACTTGGCCGGATAATCACCCTCTACTTCTATGAACGAATTGAGAAAGGTGGTGGCAAGCTGCGGGATCTCTCCGACGGGAATCTCAGACTTGCGTGACCCGGAAACAAGCCAAGGACCGCCCGGTCATGGCAATCATGACGGTATACGTTCTGGGATTTGAAATTCCCAAGGGTAATCTCAGAGATATCCCGGGACACGTCCCACTTCATCTTCCGAAGGACGGACAGATGTTGGAGATAAGACAACGGGAGCATCCTCTCCATGGCTGGAAGGAAGTATCTCCTCTCCCCTATCTGACGGAGCCACCTGTAATTCCCGTCATACATTGGGTTGCCACCGTCGCTGACATGATCTCCAAAGAAGAAAGCAGGCTTCTCCAGCTTGATGTGGGTATCCGTTGCGAAGACTGCATCGGTCATGAGCACCCGAGAAGTCCTCTCATTAACATGGGTAATCATTTCCCTGCGAACTGGCGACCTGTCAGCAGTCACAGGTATGGTCCTTCGCAGTGCAAAAGTCAGACGGTGGTCGGCACCACCCACGCGGCCGAAATGGTGCATCTTGGCAAGTGAACCTGAAACATGCGGCACTGCAAAAGAAAAAGACACTTGGTCAGATACCTTGCCAAAAATAAGGGAAGACGCTAAGTGTTCATAATTCAAAACGCAGCCGAGACATTGGACGCAGGAGTTATCATCCGCGTCCAGACCTGCGAACTTGCACCAAAACGCAGAAGAGATACTGGACGCAGGAATTTTTCGAATCCGCGTCCAGACCTGCAAAGCTGCGTTCTACAAACCAAGACTTATGAAAATTCGAAGTACTTGGACTCAAACGCCAGATTCTACAAAATCGGCGGTTGAAGACACAGAACGCAAGGATCAAATCCGCGTTCTGCAAACCAAGACTTGTGAAATTTCAAAGTGCTTGGACTCGGACGCCAGCGCCTGATGGCACAAAACGCGGCACAGAACGCATGGATCAAATCCGCGTTCTACAAATCGCGTCCAGAGACCTTCACAATTAGAAATATTCTAAGTGAAGGACCCAGAGTGCAGAGTTCACCAGCGTCGGATCATCAGGCCCGCGCCCCGGTTATCATCTCAAGGACAGCGTCCGAGAATTAAACACGATCTTGTGTTAAAGGTTCTTAGGGTTCTATGAACATGTTTTAATGGCGGAACCCACACCGAAGGTGCATTTTTACCTCGGAAAACACCCTCCTGCGCAGAGGAAGCATCTCTCTCAGCCTCGGCGACGGTCGCCCTTGAGGTCGATGCAGTCGGTTTCGTCTTGGGAGCCATTGAAAATCAAGAAATCCGAGCGAGGAGATGAATAGTTGAACAAGAGAAGGAAGTTCTTTTTCTCAGAGAATGCGTTCGTTCGGAGAAGAAGATACATCTCTCCAACTGTTGCCTTTTATAGGCACAGAGATTCGCGAAGATACGCAGCGTTTGGCCCAATAAACGCTGCAGCGAATCGCTGCCTGACGCGTGGAGCCAAATCATTGTTTGAACAGGGAAGATCATGCGTTGCGACCCCGCCACAAGTCAGAAGTTGACACGTGGAGCAGTTCATTTAATGAACCGGGGGATCCGCGCGCCAAAAGGCGAAATCTCGCTGTTTCCCCAGGCCAGCTGGCGGCGTAATCATGACATGGCACAGGTGCGCGTCCCAAAGTACGCGGCTCTTCGGTGGATATGCCCCGTCAGCATCATCATAAATGCACCCAGAAAATCGCATCTGCATTTCAAGAGATGCGTCTCTCCAAAGCCCGCGTCCCCTCAAACAGGCCAAACATCGCGTCTCGCTAAGAAGTCGCGTCTTTAAAGCAGTCTCTGCTTTTTCAAAAAGGAACCTGCGTCCAGTCTCCTACTTCTGCAAAGTCGGTTCAACAGTACACTGACGCAAACAGACAACCAACCACTCCCGGTCAAAAGCGCACCCGTGACAGACTAAAAGCAATCGGGGAGGTCTAGACTGTGTATCTAGACACTCAAACACGATCAACTCTGACGGCTTCAAAGAGTTCAACAGTACACTCACGAAGACCAATTCCAGATAAGATCAAACCCGAAGCATCAACAGTCCAGTCATAAAGGCGAACACGGCTAAGATCCAAAGTATTCCGAAATCCGTCCCATTCAACTGCGGAATATCAGAAACTTTGGAGGGGGTTCTGTAGGCTGTCTAAAAATGACTAACAGACCAGCCATTAAGGAAGCAGAGTCTCAAGCTCTAGACGCGAGAAATCGATGCTCGCGTCTCAGCATTAAGACGCGTTGGCTCTACACCCGCGTCTCAACGTTCAGACGCGTCGGCCCGAAGCCCGCGTCTCAGCATCAAGGCGCGTCGGCCCGACGCCCGCGCCTCAGCATCCAGACGTGAAGGCCCGAAGCCCGCGTCTCAAACCTCAAGGCGCGTTTGGCTCGACGCCCGCGTCTCAAACTTCAAGGCGCGTTCGGCCCAACGCCCGCGTCTCAGTTGCAACTGCCCTGATTGCGGGGCCAGTCACCGCGCATGTAGCGGGTAGTGGCCCCTCATTCGGGAGCGTTTTCAGGAGGCACCTTCACCCCCTGAGATCCCTATAAATAGCCTTGTTTGCTATGAAGAGAGGATCGGAGTTTTTTTGGAGTTTTTGAAGAGAAGCTTGAAAAGATAGAGGCTTGAGAGGATCAAAGCTTGGCAGGAGGATCATCAAGAGAGAAGCACGACTCTTCAGCGAGCTTACTGAGTACTAGCCGCTCTTCGCCTACCTCCTCTTTGAGAGTTTTGGTAGACGGAGCTGAGTTACTCTTTCTACCGACCGAAGAGAAGACCACCGACGGTCTAGGACGGTCATCTGGTCAACGGAGAACAAGATTCACTCTCCATCGCCACACGAAGAACCCAGCTTTAAACAAAGGGAAGATTCAGACATCCTCCCTCCCTTGTAACTGGAAAAGAGGGAAGAGTAGTTCTTTTGGTTGTAATCGTTTCGCTTGAATTAAGGAAATCTTTTACAGCTAAAACCACTTTCTCCGACCACCAAACTTTCCGGCCCCTACAGGCGCTTCCTCCTCCTCTCCTTGCTGTGTACAGCCGCTCCACCTCCTGTCACGCCCCGCTTCCCAAAATACGTAGGAGCGGAGAAGTGACGAGAGTCGGTGACGCATATACGCAAGAAAAATACCTCAGGTCTACGCGCTAAGCCTTAAGTAACCCGAACATGCTATAAAATATACCATAATAAATCAATATCACTGCAATATGACATATAAATATCTAACACAATGATAACAGATGAATAAATGAAAAAATAACAACTGGATGCGATAAAGATAGAATCGGAAAATAACATGAATAAAGGAGCAAGAATACCTAATATCAAGAAAAGAGATGACTCAAGCTCCTCGTAATGAGTACGATCAAACGAACACCTAAATAATATAAGAAAATATCCAATACTCTGGACGTGCGAATCCAGGGTCGTCAGAAGCGACCTAGTGAGTGTGTGTGTAAAGAGAAAGGTGCTCGTGTATAATAATAACATAAACAATAACACCATGATAAACTAAAATAAAAAATAACAGAATAATCAATATTTAGAACAAAGCTATGAACGATATATGTATAACTGACATCATGATAAAAGGAAATAATTAATGTTAAGATGTGTAACATAGCATATCACTAGTCTGGTATACAATCCGGTCATGTGTACAATCATATATCTATCTTAGCTTATCTATATGTACAATCAAGTGATTACAGTCAGTCACAACACAATATAAACATTTCATTATTATTTATTATGTTAGCGAACACTAATTGTCACCTGTAATAGACACATCCCATACCACGCCTACTACACGTGTCAACCAGAGTCCTAAGTGATTGAAACTGATTTGTTGGAGACGTTGTCTATACTTTAGGTGGGTTTCGTACATACCCGGAACCACGGCCCAATCACCTGACGCTGAACTAGGTCCTACCGCTAGGTAGTCAATAACAATAACAATGTGTCAATAACAATGACAATATGGACAATACAGGATGTCAGTCATCCCCCAGAACCCTGCAGTGAAACCGTATCTCGGCTGTGCAACCTGTATCCTAGGTCCACCCAAAATATAGACGCTGTCTCCTCCACCAATTTTCCCAATCCCAGTGTAAGTTTTCAATTTATATTATTATTTAGATCAATCAATATTCAAGTTATTTCGATTACTGGGACGATACAGTGACAGTAACAATATCAATGATGAAATAATAACAATGTGAACATTATTACCGTATAAACGGTAGAATAATAGAACAATGTATATGTTACGGTATGACAATATTTTCTCAATAACTTTCAATAACATGAATACAATAATAAGCTCAGACACTACTGAATAGACAGTCTCATCTAGAGCTGGTCAATATCACATATGCCTGTACTGCATATAACAATAGCCAATTTGTCTACTCATAGTCTCAATAGTCATCATAAACTTAGTCCCAATAGTCATCCTGATCGTCAAGTATCAATCCAGGTTAAGGTATCTAATATGACAAGCCATCACCAATATATCTGTATCTCAGTAACTGAAATAACAAATGCTCTGACACATCTATTCAGATCTCCACACTCTAGTCTGCTCAAAGTCATCACACACTCTCACTTCTATCAAGGTCAAATATAAGGTCCCAAAAGTTGGTAACATATCAGATATATATCTAAGATCTATTAGGTCAGGTCAACTAAATCAATGCCTATTCCTCAAGACCAGATTCATCCAACTATAACCAAGATCATAACTAAAAGGTAAAGTTCTCAATCCATAAGAAATCTGCAATAGCAGTTGGAACTAAAGATAGTCGACTAGGGTAGGAAGCAAGTCTACTAGTATAAAGGGTTTTGGACTGGGTTAGTCGACTAGCAAAAGGGATAAGTCGACTATAAAAAGTGTAAGTCGACTAATAGGAGGGGTAAGTCGACTAATAAAAGTAATAGTCAACAACAGAGAGTACATAACTTTCTGAACAAACACCTGATCGACAAGGCTATGATAAGTCGACTAGTATAGGAGTATTAGTCGACTATAATAAGTGCAAGTCGACTATACTGCTTACAGTCAATAAACAGAGAGTCGATAACTTTTCTGAATAGTCACCAAGTCGACTAATAGACTATGGTAAGTCGATTAGAAGAGGTATTAGTCGACTAAAAGAAGGGCAAGTCGATTAATATACCTGACTGTGTGTATGATCAAGGCTTTATAACAATTTCCTAAAATACATGAAAATGGTAAATATTACACTCATTATCATCAAGATATGTCACCAAACAATATGACTGAAAATTACTTCACATAGTATAGTTCTCTAACCTCTTTCAATGATTCATCAACCTAAAAATCAACATGTATATTCATTCTAGGATTTATCACAGCTATATCAGTTACAAGGTCAAGTTCGGCCTATGGTATATCAACAATAGACCTAAGCCAACAACGGGGGTTACCAACACATGAACTGATACTTATATATGCTCCTATCAACTAGATATGCAAAGTGTACAGTCACTGGCGTCATATGAAACAGTACATGATATCAAACTAGTCCAATATGTTAGACGGTCAAATAAAACAATATAGTTAACATGTAAACAAGACAGGCATCAATAAATAAAGAAAAACACAAGGGCGAACACTCACCTGAAATGACACAGTTTTGGAGCCGAATCGCCTTCTGGTCTTCACCACACAGACTGGTACAGATCTCTAGATCATCCCATGTGGCGGTCTTCAAATTACCTATGTATCGGGTTCACAACGGCACAACTCTGAATCTCTTGTAACAGGTCCGGATCTCACCGAACGAGTCCGTAACGCTGTAGCACTCGACTGAACACGTAAATACACAAACATAAACATATATACATGATTATTCATACATATCCAAATATGCACACGTACAAATATACACCAGTACACATACACACATATTATTATAACCATACACACATAAGCATACAATAATACACCTTTGAGAGAGAGGGTACCTTAGATGGGGAAGGGCCTACGCATGCACCCAACAACATATACATTCAACATAAATACTCACACCTAATAAAATTCATACTCATTATATACCCATAATAATTCTCATGTAACAGGGTATTAACATAGAGAGAAAAGGAGGGAGTAGAGACTCACCCATGGCCATGGGCTCACGGCGGCAACGACCAGCGGAGACGGATGCCACAGAGGCTCACGGGGCTCGCCAGAGTCGCTGCGGAGAGAATCGGCTGTCGGAGGGGTCGACGGCTCGTCAGAGCTCGTTGTCAGAGAATCTTAGAGGTGGGAACTACTGCCAAGGAATGGACCAGAGGAGAAGGGGGTTGGTGGTGGAGCTCCGGCCAGTACTGGCCTGCGGCAGACCCAGGAATTGGAGGCGTTGCCGGGGAAGTGGTCGCGTGCCCTGAGGATGGAGGAGAAGCCGCCACGGGGGCACTGTCCTGCTGTTGGACGGCAGCAACCAGAGGGAAGGAGAACATGGAGAGGGTGCCGGTTCGCTTGGGTGCTGCTCCGAGTCTGCAAGGAGAGCTCGGTCAGAGGGATGATGGAGTTTGCTGTGGGGAGAGGCTTGCGCAGGGAGGAGGGGACTGCTGTTGGTTCACCGGAGAGGGAGATGGGGCTTCGGTTGGAGGAGATGTCGACGGAGCTCGATGGTAGCTCGGCATGGAGGATGCTGCGGCTGATGGATGTGGGGGGCGTAGGGAAGGTGGACGCGTGTGTGCAAGGAGAAGGAAAAAGGTAGAATTGATAGGATTTGACTGGGTTGTTTAGGATTTGAAGGGGACTTGGTTAGGGATTTGATTTAAGATAAGATATAGATTGTTGGGATTTGGATTAAAATAGGATTTGAAAAGGTTTAGGTTAAAGACTAGGAAAGACAATCGATAATCATAATAGGGAGAAGAAAATTAAAAATACTAGATAATAATATTAATAAGAACAACGACAACAAAATAGTAATAATAGTAATAATAGGAAAAAACACTAGTTAGTAATTACAATGATAATACCCAACAATGCTAAATGCACATAAGCTCAAGTCACCATTTAAATATTTCGAAAATAATTTGTGTAAGTAATAATAACAATAAGTCCTAAATCAAGTTAATAAATACAATAATCGGTAAAACAAGATAAACTTCTAAAAAGAAAAATACAGTATCTCATCTTGGTGACCTCATACTTTACCAGATGTTTGTAAAAAGAGTGGGTAACTTGCATTCCACTAATGAACACGACGACAATGACATTGTCATTGCAGTTGTATATCAGAGCCACTTGACTCTGAAAATAACTGATATATTGTTTGAGACTCTCCTCGGGCTTTATCTTGATAGTAAGGAGGTGATTGTTGTTCTTTCTCAACTCTCATCGAGAAGTGTATTGGTGGTAGAAAGCCTACTTCACCTCTCCGAAATTCCAAAGAGATTGTCTTAAGAGCGAATAGAACTAGTCGTAGGCGGCGCCCTTGAGACTGGATGAGAATACACGATTCAAGAGCGAATCATCGTGAGAGTGAACCACCATCTTGTTCTGGTACTGACAGAGATGCTAGATGGGGTCGGTTACTCCTAACTAGCATCCAAAGCTCGGCATCATAAACTTCCTCGGGGTGCAGTGGTAGGTGATTTCCTCAGAGAGCAGAGAGTTGAGGACATTTAACCCGTAAGGTTCCATCTCCTTTTGGAGAAGTTGCCTAGCCTTTTTAACCTGCTTTTGAATGATCTTCTCTATGTCCTCCACTCAGGTAGTCTTCAGGGTTGTGGACGACCCAGAGTTCTAGGAGTGTTGACTGCCACTCGGGGAGAGTGACTATCATTCTTCCGTTTACTCTCAGTGTGAGCGGTTCCTGCCGACAGAGATGGTGGCAGAGGAGCTTGAGAACCCTCCCCCACGAGGCACCCAGAGGGTTACGCTCTACGAAGGATCTCAATCTGGGTGAGGAGTTTATTCTTGACACGGGCTATCGCGTCTTTCTCTAAGACAGTCTACTCACATTCACGAATCGCCTCTACCCACTGCTTATCCAATTATCTTTGGAGGCTGGCAAGCACTTGGAGGAGTTGACCTTCGATTAGGAGTTGTGTCTCGGGTTGTTTGGTCCCCACCTCGAGCGTGGTAGCTTAGGAAGGTTACTTTTCACCGATATGTTCAATGTGAACGTCTGGGCGGGAAGTAGGGTAGATGGCCCTTGGGCCTGCAGTGACCACTAATTTATCTTTGGCGGTAGCCATGGTAGTGGCCTGGGAGGTTCTCTTCTTGGGACGAGCCATCTCTGATGTTGACGATACTTTTTGAGGAGGGTTTGAGCAGGATTTGAGGATGAGAGAACTTTGAGTACTGACTCAGAGATCTCAATGAAGGCACCAAAATATAGAGACAAATTTCTTAGAGGAATTTATCTACACTCAATTTGTAAGAGAAAAAATGAAACAATGCAAACATCAGAGAATTTTCGTGAAAAATCCGCAGAGGGCAAAAATCACAGTGCAAAAGAGAGAGGTTACAAGGAGTACTCGCCACTCTGTTACAGATTCAATTATCTAGGGTTCAATTATTTATTTAGAAGGAAGAGATTGGCTTTTATAGTTGAGAAATAGTGAGTTGAGTTGTGGCCCCCCTAGGTTTTCACCTTTAGATCTGCCTATAATCGTAACTGTGTAACGCCTCATCTGTAATTGGTTTAAATGACGCATGATTGTTGGGGTCGTGCTGGCAGGTGAGAATGAAAAGTTCAGATCCACACTTGTAACCTCATGTGCCTAGTGGTTATAACCGCTCTGATTGTCAGGTATCGCAATCCAATAGGGGTCATAATTTTGATCACTACAACAAACGATCCCTGAGGTTGATTTGCTACCAGTGAGCGAGAATCACGCCGAGGAGGAGGAAAGCCCTTGCCTTTCCTTCTTTCCCCTCAAGTCCTTTAAAGGGGGTGAAAATTTAATTGGATATTCTCTCCTTAAATTCTCACACCCCACCCCTATGTCGGCCAATAAAGGCGATGTCGACAGCCAAGATCTTTCTCTAATTGCCTATGGTCATCGATAGCTGTCACCTCTCTTCAAACTTTATCCCTAGGGGTTGCCTCCTGTGTTGATCGTTCTCCTTCTTGCTGTCATCCTCATGTCTTCTTCAGATCCGACAATGTTGGTGTAGTGGCTGGGAAGGCGGTCGTCAGTCTCTCATCTCTCTAAGGTTCTTTTACTTGTATTTACTATTTTTGATCTTTTTTTGAGATCTCTACCCTTTCTCAACCTTTTCATTGGCATAGGAATACTTTGATGATAAATAGCTCATCTGTAGGGAGAGAGGAGATATGGGAGATAGAGGAAGGTAGCACAGAGATCGGAAGACAAAGGGAGCGAATGACGCATTGAAGCATGCCAGGAAGCACCCGGTCGACCGCACGGTCGACTGGTGGAGAAGGCCGGTCGACCTCCCGGTCGACCAGTGTATACGATATGCACAGGAATAGCCCGGTCGACCGTGGCAAGGAGTGGTCGATCGCATGGTCGACCGACTGAAAGATGCCCACTCTCTGTTGGTGCCGGTCGACCGGGCCGGTCGACCGAGCACAGGGTCCGACAGACTCGTTTTGGCTGTCCTTTCTGGATTCAGATTCCTTTTTTGTTTGGGATTAAATTCAATCAGGATTTCCTAATACCCTAGGACTTCGTGGCTATAAATAAAGGCTAAAGCTCTCATGTATTATATCCCTAAAAATCCCTCTAAAAATCTCCCTTGAAAATTTCGTGAAGAAAGAATAAGTTGTAATTGATTGTTGAATCAATAAAATCTCTCTCTCCCTTACCCCGAGGACGTAGGCAAATTGTCGAACCTCGTTAAATACTGTGTCGATTGCTTTTCTCTATTGTTTCTCTGGTCTTGTCGTGTTGGGTACATCTTCGGCTGCATTAGTCTCTGTTTGGTGGATTCCTCAGAGGTGGTTGTTGTCAAGGGCACACGCGTACAACAAGTAGTATCAGAGCATCCCAGGTTCAGTGTGAGATTGTGTTGATTCCGAAGGCATCAGTTGCTGTTTGGCGGAGATCATGTGTCGATCTCAAAACGATGTTGGGTCTGTTTGTGAGATCGTGTGTCAATCTCAAAACAGCGTTTGGATTGCTCGAGGAATCAATTTGGAGGAGTAGATCATTTTAAAAACTCTCGAGGGTTTGGCGTGGAGGTAAAGATCCTGTCGTAATCTAGTTTGTTTTATCTAACTCCGTTTGTTTCCGCATTGCTTTGAGGAATCAGTTGAGAAGATGGCTAGAGAAAGTACATCAAATCTACATCTGTTGAGGATTGATGTGGTGAAGTTCGACAGCAAGAACAACTTTGGTATATGGAGGTGTGAGGTGATAGATGAGCTGACGGCATCAAACCTCGAAGACACTCTATGGTTGGAGAAGAAGCGCGCATCAACAACTGAAGAAGATTGGGACAAGATGAACCGTACGGCGCGTGACTTGATCAGGTCTTGTCTGACACAAGACATCAAGTATCATGTGTTGCATAAAACATCTGCGAGGCAGCTGTGGGAGATCCTAGAGAAGAAATATCTGACGAAAAGCGTCAAATCGCGGTTGCAGTTGAAGAGTAAGCTTTATCGTTTCCAGATGCAGAGAGGATGCTCCATCAACGAACAAATGAATAGCTACACAAAGGTTCTTACAGATCTAGTTAATGTGGATGTGGTGATCGATGAAGAGGATAAGGCGGTAATTCTGTTGAATTCTCTTCCTCAAGAAGAGTATGAGACCTTTACTCTTACATTGATCAATGAAAGAAAATCCCTTTGCTATAGTGAGGTATCTGCTGCTTTTGTGAGTTATGAAGTAAGGAGACAGGACAGACTGTCTTCTATTGGGAGCACAACAGCATAGACATTGGCGGTAAGAGGCAGAAGTTCCAATAGGAAGGGAAGAGATGATTAGGAATGATCAAAGTCCAGATCAGGCTTCAGAGATCTGAAGAGAAATCAGTGCGCCTTATGCAAGGACCTCGGGCACTGGAAGGTTGACTGTCTGAAGGCCAAAGGTAAGAGAAGGAGCTAATGACCGAGGCAAATCTCGCGAAGGTGGTCAAAACTCAAGCCAGTACATCACAGGCGGATGGATCAGATTCAGACTCATCGGTATTCTCTCTTTCTGTTACTACTCCTACTGTTGATTACTCAGATAATGCTGAGTGGATCTTAGATACCGGAGCTACCTATCATGTGTCCCGAACAGGGCCTAGTTTTCTAGCTTTGAGAAACTAGATGTGTAACGCCCCGATCCGGAGGGTACGGAGACGTTACTGCGACGTACATACGCAGGTCGGAAATACCCTCACGTATATACGCTAAGCATCAGTACGGACAAGAATCAGAGTACGGAAACACGTGGCAATATACATTCCAACATAAGGATTACAAAGTCATCACAGAGCGTGATATACTGATACATGTACATTATACACAGCCAGATACAAAAGTAAAATTACAATTTGTACAACAAAAGGTGCTCACGGGCTGAAGAAGAAGATCCCCAAGCTAGCAGAAGGATTCAGGAACGGAAGGAGCTAGGGCAAATCAGCTTGCTCCGAGAAATAGGCTTGATCTTCAGTGGAGGGCTCCACTTCAATCCACGCTTCAGAACCTGAACATACAAATTCAAGGGAGTCAGGACCTCCCAAACAAATGATCAGGTTACAGCCGAGTAGCATAAGAGATATGAGTAGGAGAGTTGATGTAGTATCATGAATAATCAGCCATCAAGTAAAGGAAGCATAACGAGTTAAAGTTGGGAAGACATTGTACTAGCTTAGGCTACGACCTCATGAGACTAGTACCTCGAGGGAATAATCCAAACAAGGAAACCCTCATCTATATACCTTTATCTCATGTCACCGTAATCCAAGCGCATCAAATGGATCCACAGTTGACGTCTTTTATTATTATTACTTGTCTTACTCTGATGTCTAGCTATGTGAACTAGCGTCCCAGCACACATAGATCCACATCCGAGTAAGCAAGGTTATTATTGGAAACTAGCGGGGGTATCAACGAACAATGTTTACAGTGGGTCCCGTGCATACCCGGGACCACGGCCCAGGATTGTTCCGTTGCTGGTGGACGGAACCTGCCGCAAGGCGTACAGTAGGGTCTTATAGGATGCCCTTGTCAAGTTGGTACCAAGAAAGAGGGAGCCAGCGCTCCCCTCGGTCGCCTGGAGGCCCTCAGGTCAAACCGGAAAATGTAGTTGCACAACATACCTAAAACCACTGTAAACACGAACATATATTGATAGCCGCATGTTTTCCCCGACCCGATGTAAGTTGTCTCATTTTATGAGTTATTTAGGTAATTATCCGATTTCGGGAATGAGCAGGAGCAAGTCCGGAATATTATGAAGACAGGAGTATCAGGAGTACAATGTGTACTATCACGTAATTCAAGTTGTAAAACAAGATGCCCGGTTACCATTCCCGTTATCGTGATAATTAAAAAAGTCAAGTGTGTCATGCCTGGTGTCAAGAGATAGCATGACAAGAGGAGATATTCGTCAAGTGACAAGTCATGTAATAACAATATATATAATACAAGTCCCGAGGATAAGGTCCATATTCAAGGAAGTGATTAACCACAGCAGACAGCCAAGTTAGTCGACTAGGGAGAGGCAAGTAGTCGACTTATGAAGGCTTAGTCGACTATAGAGGAAAGCCAAGTCGACTAATAAGGCCGCGTCTCATAGGGCCGCGTCTTCAGGAAGAAGTTAGTCGACTAGGAAAAAGGGGTAGTCGACTAATAAGGTCGCGTCTCAGAGAGCCGCGTCTTCAGGAAAAAGTTAGTCGACTAGGGGAAAAAGATAGTCGACTAATAAGGCCGCGTTTTCAGAAAAAAAGCGCGTCTTCAGAAAAAGTTAGTCGACTAGGAAAAAGGGGTAGTCGACTAATAAGGTCGCGTTTTCAGAAAAAGGGCGCGTTTCAAATAAGCTAGTCGACTTGAGGTAAAGGAGTAGTCGACTAATAAAGGGTTCAAGTCGACTAATGACTGGGTCAAGTCGACTAACAGAGTGCAAACAGAGAGCAGAACCTGACTTTTGAGGGTTGCGTTTGTTGATAAAAATTACAAGTATGAAAATAGTTATCCATATCTTGGCGAGTAAAGTTACTCGCCTAAAATGTTCCTTTGATGCGTCCGACGAAGAAAAGCTCGGCCCCAACCCAAAAGGAGGGTACCGGCCCTAGAGTCTTGCCGATGATGACGAGGAGAACGGCCCCCAATCCAAAGGAGGTGGCCGGCCTTAAAAGGGAAGGAGAGAGGTTGAAGGTGCAAGTATAGTTCAATTTGACAAAATGGGATTTTGCAAATGATGTTACGGGGGACGAATCTATAGTTCGTCGGAAAGAGGATGACGAGGAGGTGAAGATGGTATGCTTGGTGGTGGCTACGGTGGTGCAGGTGGTGGTGGAGATGGTGGTGAAGTTTGATGGAGAGGATGGGTTTCTTTGATGTTTCTTGGTGAAAAGAGGTTGAAGAAGATGGTGTAGTTGTTGGAAATGGAGGAGGAGATGAAGGAGAGAATGACGGTGGAATTTGTGGTGAAAATGAAGGAAAAATGGTGGAGAAATGGGTGGCTAAGGGAGCAAGGGGCTGTTTTCCTTGCTCTCTGTTGGTGGCTGCAGGAAACAAGGAAGAAGAAGAGAAAAAGTGAAGAGAGAGGAAGAAGGAAAGGTGGGGGTGGTTATATATAAAGGGAAGAGAATATAATATAATATTGCCTCACCTTACAAAACAAAGGAAACGCACATGACAAAAGTTGCGTCTCTCACTCCAAACGCAGCCCTCATTCTCGCGTTTAGGCCAAAATGGGCCAAACGCGGGAATTAAAGCCGCGCCCAGGGAAATGCGAATTTGGCGTTTGACCGAAAGGACAAAAGTCATAATGACTTGATTGGAATTGATTAGCAGTGCATTAAATGCAGCATGGAGAGGATCTCTGCATTAAATGAAGAATCCAGTTGGTGAAACTCGCGTCTGAGGAAGGAGAGAGAAAATGGGAAAAAGAGAAAAGTGGAATATTTGGATAAATTCCCGGTATCTGGGAAAATACTGAAAACTCCGGAAAAGTCCAAAAATTGAAGTATCTCAAAAAGTCTCCCAAAAATTCTCAAAAATAATAAATATTATTTTAAGATTTTTTAATGAAATCGGTTTTTAGAATTTCAATTTCATTTTTAAAATAAAAATCCTGAAATCCACTGTGAACGGTGTCTACACCGGATAGGCTGGATTTTTGATAAAATCTGAAAATTCTAAAAAAATTCATTTAGATAGAAAACATGATTTTAAGAAATATTGTGATAGCCATTTTAATATTTTCAACTCCATTCGTAAATTAAAAATCCGAAAGTCGGTCAGCGAAACTGGCCGACACCGGTTTTGAAGATTTACAACTTAATTCCGAAAAATTCCAGAAAATCATGAAAAATCAAGAATATTAAAAAATAATATTTGAAACTGAAATTAGTCAAATCTGATTACCAAAAAGGTCAAATCATGCAGTACTGCTATATAAGTAAGAATTTAAATAGCAGAAAATAAAAATAAAATAAAATAAAAAATATGCTCCAAAAATCAGGACACGTAACTGTGTACGTATACTGAGGATGGGGTGTTACAATCCATCCACCATATTAAAAATTTCGTCCTCAAAATTTCGATAATAGGGATGTGAAAGAATAGGGGCAAGGAATTTTACCAACTAAGATGGAAAGAGTTGGGGGTAACGTTCACGAATAATATCCTCTCGTTCCCATGTAGCTTCTCCTGGGGCATGCCTATTCCAAGAAACTAGTACCAATGGTATTGCTCGATTTTTCAATGTTTTGACACTTCTATCCAGAATGGCCATCGGCTGCTCTTTGTAGGATAAATCTGGTTGTAGTTCCAATTCTGAGTGATCTAGAATGTGACTTTCATCCTTGACATACTTCCTCAACTGTGATATATGGAATACATTATGTACTCCTTCTAAAGATGGAGGCAATGCCAATCGGTAAGCCACATCTCCCACGCGATCCAAAATTTCAAATGGGCCGATGTATCTTGGACTAAGTTTTCCGCGAGAACCGAATAGGATTACCCCCTTGGTTGGTGATATCCTTAAAAATACGTGATCACCTATTCTGAATTCCAACGGTCTTCTATTAGTGTCTGCCCAACTCTTCTGTCGGCTCTGTGCTGCCCGGAGATGATCTCTTATAATTCGGACTTTATCTGTTGTCTGAACTAGAATATCAGGTCCCATAAGTCTTCTTTCGCCGACTTCATCCCAACATATTGGTGACCTGCATTTCCTGCCATATAGTGCTTCAAATGGAGCCATCTTGATACTGGCCTGATAGCTGTTATTATAAGAGAATTCTACCAAATGAATATAGTCTTCCCATGACCCTTTAAATTCTACCATGCAGGCTCGCAACATGTCTTCAAGGATTTGGATAGTTCGTTCAGATTGTCCATCTGTCTGAGGATGATATGAGGTACTGAATTTCAGACGAGTTCCCAAATTTTCTTGGAGACTTTCCCAGAAATGTGATCGGAATCTCGTGTCTCTATCTGACACGATGCTAACTGGAATTCCATGCAGACGAACGATTTCTTTCATATATTTATCTGCAAGAACTTCTGTTGACTGACCTACTCTGAAGGTAGAAAGTGAGCTGCTTTTGTGAGGCGGTCAACGATCACCCATACTGCATTGTTACCCTTAGGACTGCGGGGTAGAGCTGTAACAAAATCCATGGTGATATGTTCCCACTTCCATTCGGGTATCGGCAACGGTTGTAGAAGTCCAGCTGTTCTCTGATGTTCTGCCTTTATTTGCTGATAAACCAAGCATTTTGCCACATACTGGGCTATCTCCCTCTTCATGGCATTCCACCAAAACTTCAGCTTCAAGTCTTGATACATTTTATTTCCTCCTGGGTGTATGGAATAAGCTGAACTGTGTGCCTCTGCCAAAACTTTCTGCCGAACTTCCCCTTGGGGTACACAAATTCTGTCACCAAAATAAAGTGCATTATCCGAATGAATACAAATATCAGTCCTTAATCCAGCTTCTACTTGAGCCCTGAATTTCTGCAATCTGGGGTCCCCCTTTTGGGCTTCCTTAATTTCACTTATCAGGGTTGGTTGAATCTGGAAGGTCATTAGTTGACCTGACTCATCAGCTCCTTGTATCAGCATTAAGTCCAACTTCATGATTTCCTGAAGCAATTCCTTCTGTTGAGTAAGTTGTAATAATACTTTATTCTCTGGTCTCCTGCTTAATGCATCTGGGACTGCATTGTCCTTACCAGGATGGTACTGTAAGTCTATGTCATAGTCGGCCATCAATTCAAGCCACCGCCTTTGCCTCATGTTTAATTCTTTCTGTGTGAAGACATACTTAAGACTCTTATGATCTGTATAGATCAATACTCTGTCCCCCAGAAGGTAGTGTCTCCAGATCTTCAATGCAAATATTACCGCCGCCAGCTCTAAGTCATGGGTTGGGTAATTTCTCTCATGTGATTTTAATTGCCTAGATGCATAAGCTATAACATGACCATGCTGCATTAATACACATCCTAGGCCTTTTCCGGATGCATCACTATATATAACCATCCCTCCTGTTCCCGAGGGAGTCTTCAGGATTGGAGCTGAAATTAGTCTTTTCTTTAATTGCTCAAATGCTGCAGTACATTCTTCTGACCATAGGTACCTTTCTCCCTTTCTGGTGAGCTTTGTTAATGGGGCTGCAATTTTGGAGAAGTCTTGTACAAATCTTCTGTAATATCCGGCTAATCCAATAAAGCTTTTAATTTCTGTTACTGTCCTTGGGATTGGCCAATCTTTTACTGCCTGGATCTTGTTAGGGTCGACTGAAATTCCTTCTTCTGAAACTACATGACCCAAGAAAGCTATACGGTCTAACCAGAACTCACACTTGCTTTCCTTTGCATAAAGTTGTTCCTGCCGGAGAGTCTGTAGCACTATTCTCAAGTGTTCTGCATGCTTTCTGTCATTCTTAGAATATATCAAGATATCATCGATGAACACCACGACAACTGGTCCAAATATGGCGAGAAAACTCGGTTCATCAAATCCATAAAGACAGCTGGGGCATTGGTTACTCCGAAGGGCATGACTAGAAACTCGTAATGACCATAGCGAGTTCGGAATGCTGTCTTCGGAATATCTTCTTTCTTCACTTTCAGTTGGTGATAACCTGATTGTAAATCCAACTTTGAAAACACCCGGTCCCCATGAAATTGATCACAAAGGTCATCAATTCTTGGTAAAGGATACTTATTCTTGACGGTAACCTTATTTAATTCTCTGTAGTCTATACATAACCGCTTACCACCATCTTTCTTGTTGGCCAATAGCACTGGAGCTCCCCACGGTGAAGTACTTGGTCTAATCAATCCCTTGTCAGAATATTCTTGTAATTGCTTCTTTAGAACTTCTAATTCAGTGGGCGCCATTCTGTATGGAGCCTTACATATTGGGACTGTGCCCGGAATGATATCAATGGAGAACTCAATCACTCTATCGGGTGGAAGTCCTGAGATTTCCTTAAATACTTCTGAAAACTCATTCCAAATTGGTACTCCCTTTTTCTGGATCTCAGCAGCAGTCATCTGTGTTTTTCCCTTGGCAGGTTTGTGTTCTCCTTCAAATTGAAACTCAGGCTGAAGCGGTATTCTGAAAATGACTTTCTTGTTTCGACAATCAATAACCGCATGGTATTTGCTGAGCCAGGTCATGCCTAAGATTACGTCGTACCCCTTAGTATCTAGTACGAGCATATCCACTGTTAATGTCCTGTCACACAGTTCCACCGGACAATCTACACAAATTCTGTTAGAGATGACTACCCCATTACCGGTACTAATCTCCCACTGGTGGTCTAAAGATTCAACAGGTATAGAGTTCAAAGCAATGAAACTATCTGATATGTAACAATGAGAAGCGCCAGAATCAAAGAGGGCTAAGACAAGTTTAGAGTGCACCATAATCTTACCTGTTACCACCTCTCCAGAAGTTTGGGCCTCTTCTGCTGTCAAGTTGTAGGCCCGTCCTCTTCCACGACCTGCTGTTGTTCTTCCTCCCCTTGGAGCTGGGCGAAAAACCCGTTGTTGTGGAGGGAGAGGGGCCCTTTCGACTATCGGCCCTGGATTCCTCTGTCCAATAGGTGCAGGAAGTGCCAGTAGGGTCCTGTTCATCATCCCAGTTCTCTTAAGGGGACAGCCTTCTATTGTGTGATCACCGGATCCACATGCCAGGCACAACCCATTAGCCCTGCGATAATCCTTTTGCAAGTGACCTGGCCTCTGGCAATAATTACAAACAGGAACTATTTGAGTCGACTGAGGAGGGGCTGACCGAAATGGTCTTCTAACCATTGGGGCTTTTGCAGTCCTGACTGGACCTTCTCTGCCCAGTTGCTGAAATGGCCTCTTCATGGCCTGACTCCTCCTCTGATCAAGATTCTTTTTCTCCCATCCTCGCTCCACTTCCCGAGCTACAGTGAGGACCTGGGAATACGTTTTCAGCTGCTGGGGAATCAAAAGGACTTGAATATCCATTTGTAAGCCCTGCTGAAATCTGCTTGCCCGTTTCTCCTCATCAGCTATCATATATGGAGCAAAACGGCTCAGCCTTAAGAACTCAGCAGCATATTTGTCAACAGACCGGTTCCATTGTTGAAGTCGGATGAATTGTTCTTCCATCTCTTTCTGAGCTGTGGTAGGGAAGAATCTATCATAAAAGCTTTTAGAGAACTGGTCCCAAGTGATGGGTTTATCCAGTCTCGCTTCTTCAGCTAGCCACCAGTTTCTAGCCACGTCCTTTAATTGGATCTTGGCGACTTCCACCTTATCTTCCTCTGGGACCCTTGCTGCCTTCAAGAGATCTGTTGTGTCAATTAGCCATTGCTCGGCATCTAGCGGTCTTTCTCCCCCCGTAAATATTGCCGGCTGCAACCGCCTGAAGTCTGACACGTTGCCTGGCCTCCGTTCTTGAGGAGCTGCTATCAATCCTTGCCGGAGGAGTTCGGTCTGCCTTTGTTGATTTTCCACCATATTCTGGATAACCCTAAGAATATCAGCATTTCCCCCTGTGGGTCCATTCTGTGGCTGCCCAGAATTGTTACGTCCTGCCCTCCTATCCATATCTATGTTGGTAAAAGATGTCTGAAAAGAGGAGTGAAAGCAGAAGATAGATGGACTTTAGGAATCGAGAGAAGGAATATCAAGAGGAAATGGATAACTTTGTAGTTGGAATGTTTAACCGAAACTCATGCACCCCAACTGCAAATTAAGATCCCATTAATTTGCAATTTGGTTGTACTGTAGGTGTGAGAGCCCTGGCTCTGATACCAACCTGTAACGCCCCGATCCGGAGGGTACGGAGACGTTACTGCGACGTACATACGTAGGTCAGAAATACCCTCACGTATATACGCTAAGCATCAGTACGGACAAGAATCAGAGTACGGAAACACGTGGCAATATACATTCTAACATAAGGATTACAAAGTCATCACAGAGCGTGATATACTGATACATGTACATTATATCACAGCCAGATACAAAAGTAAAATTACAATTTGTACAACAAAAGGTGCTCACGGGCTGAAGAAGAAGATCCCCGAGCTAGCAGAAGGATTCAGGAACGGAAGGAGTTAGGGCAAATCAGCTTGCTCCGAGAAATAGGCTTGATCTTCAGTGGAGGGCTCCACTTCAATCCACGCTTCAGAACCTGAACATACAAATTCAAGGGAGTCAGGACCTCCCAAACAAATGATCAGGTTACAGCCGAGTGGCATAAGAGATATGAGTAGGAGAGTTGATGTAGTATCATGAATAATCAGCCATCAAGTAAAGGAAGCATAACGAGTTAAAGTTGGGAAGACATTGTACTAGCTTAGGCTACGACCTCATGAGACTAGTACCTCGAGGGAATAATCCAAACAAGGAAACCCTCATCTATATACCTTTATCTCATGTCACCGTAATCCAAGCGCATCAAATGGATCCACAGTTGACGTCTTTTATTATTATTACTTGTCTTACTCTGATGTCTAGCTATGTGAACTAGCGTCCCAGCACACATAGATCCACATCCGAGTAAGCAAGGTTGTTATTGGAAACTAGCGGGGGTATCAACGAACAATGTTAACAGTGGGTCCCGTGCATACCCGGGACCACGGCCAGGATTGTTCCGTTGCTGGTGGACGGAACCTGCCGCAAGGCGTACAGTAGGGTCTTATAGGATGCCCTTGTCAAGATGGTACCAAGAAGGAGGGAGCCAGCGCTCCCCTCGGTCGCCTGGAGGCCCTCAGGTCAAACCGGAAAATGTAGTTGCACAACATACCTAAAACCACTGTAAACACGAACATATATTGATAGCCGCATGTTTCCCCCGACCCGATGTAAGTTGTCTCATTTTATGAGTTATTTAGGTAATTATCCGATTTCGGGAATGAGCAGGAGCAAGTTCGGAATATTATGAAGACAGGAGTATCAGGAGTACAATGTGTACTATCACGTAATTCAAGTTGTAAAACAAGATGCCCGGTTACCATTCCCGTTATCGTGATAATTAAAAAAGTTAAGTGTGTCATGCCTGGTGTCAAGAGATAGCATGACAAGAGGAGATATTCGTCAAGTGACAAGTCATGTAATAACAATATATATAATACAAGTCCCGAGGATAAGGTCCATATTCAAGGAAGTGATTAACCACAGCAGACAGCCAAGTTAGTCGACTAGGGAGAGGCAAGTAGTCGACTTATGAAGGCTTAGTCGACTATAGAGGAAAGCCAAGTCGACTAATAAGGCCGCGTCTCATAGGGCCGCGTCTTCAGGAAGAAGTTAGTCGACTAGGAAAAAGGGATAGTCGACTAATAAGGTCGCGTCTCAGAGAGCCGCGTCTTCAGGAAAAAGTTAGTCGACTAGGGGAAAAAGATAGTCGACTAATAAGGCCGCGTTTTCAGAAAAAAAGCGCGTCTTCAGAAAAAGTTAGTCGACTAGGAAAAGGGGTAGTCGACTAATAAGGTCGCGTTTTCAGAAAAAGGGCGCGTTTCAAATAAGCTAGTCGACTTGAGGTAAAGGAGTAGTCGACTAATAAAGGGTTCAAGTCGACTAATGACTGGGTCAAGTCGACTAACAGAGTGCAAACAGAGAGCAGAACCTAACTTTTGAGGGTTGCGTTTGTTGATAAAAATTACAAGTATGAAAATAGTTATCCATGTCTTGGCGAGTAAAGTTACTCGCCTAAAATGTTCCTTTGATGCGTCCGACGAAGAAAAGCTCGGCCCCAATCCAAAAGGAGGGTACCAGCCCTAGAGTCTTGCTGATGATGACGAGGAGCACGGCCCCCAATCCAAAGGAGGTGGCCGGCCTTAAAAGGGAAGGAGAGAGGTTGAAGGTGCAAGTATAGTTCAATTTGACAAAATGGGATTTTGCAAACGATGTTACGAGGGACGAATCTATAGTTCGTCGGAAAGAGGATGACGAGGAGGTGAAGATGGTATGCTTGGTGGTGGCTACGGTGGTGCAGGTGGTGGTGGAGATGGTGGTGAAGTTTGATGGAGAGGATGGGTTTCTTTGATGTTTCTTGATGAAAAGAGGTTGAAGAAGATGGTGTAGTTGTTGGAAATGGAGGAGGAGATGAAGGAGAGAATGACGGTGGAATTTGTGGTGAAAATGAAGGAAAAATGGTGGAGAAATGGGTGGCTAAGGGAGCAAGGGGCTGTTTTCCTTGCTCTCTGTTGGTGGCTGCAGGAAACAAGGAAGAAGAAGAGAAAAAGTGAAGAGAGAGGAAGAAGGAAAGGTGGGGGTGGTTATATATAAAGGGAAGAGAATATAATATAATATTGCCTCACCTTACAAAACAAAGGAAACGCACATGACAAAAGTTGCGTCTCTCACTCCAAACGCAGCCCTCATTCTCGCGTTTAGGCCAAAATGGGCCAACCGCAGGAATTAAAGCCGCGCCCAGGGAAATGCGAATTTGGCGTTTGACCGAAAGGACAAAAGTCATAATGACTTGATTGGAATTGATTAGCAGTGCATTAAATGCAGCATGGAGAGGATCTCTGCATTAAATGAAGAATCCAGTTGGTGAAACTCGCGTCTGAGGAAGGAGAGAGAAAATGGGAAAAAGAGAAAAGTGGAATATTTGGATAAATTCCCGGTATCTGGGAAAATACTGAAAACTCCAGAAAAGTCCAAAAATTGAAGTATCTCAAAAAGTCTCCCAAAAATTATCAAAAATAATAAATATTATTTTAAGATTTTTTAGTGAAATCGGTTTTCAGAATTTCAATTTCATTTTCAAAATAAAACCCTGTAATCCACTGTGAACGGTGTCTACACCGGATAGGCTGGATTTTTGATAAAATCTGAAAATTCTAAAAAAATTCATTTAGATAGAAAACATGATTTTAAGAAATATTGTGAAAGCTGTTTTAATATTTTCAACTCTATTCGTAAATTAAAAATCCGAAAGTCGGTCAGCGAAACTGGCCGACACCGGTTTTGAAGATTTACAACTTAATTCCGAAAAATTCCAGAAAATCATGAAAAATCAAGAATATTAAAAAATAATATTTGAAACTAAAATCAGTCAAATTTGATTACCAAAAAGGTCAAATCATGCAGTACTGCTATATAAGTAAGAATTTAAATAGCAGAAAATAAAAATAAAATAAAATAAAAAATATGCTCCAAAAATCAGGACACGTAACTGTGTACGTATACTGAGGATGGGGTGTTACAAGATGGATGCTTCACAGTTATAGGTGATGATCATCCGTGTAATGTGGAAGGAATAGGTACAGTCCGTATCAAGATATTTGATGGAATAGTACGAGAATTAAAGGAGGTGAGGTATGTACCTCAACTCAAAAGAAATCTTATCTCTGTTGGTGCTTTGAAAGCGTTGGGTCTTGTGGTATCTATATGAGATGGTGTTCTCAAGATGACCAAAGGCTCAATGGTGTTTATGAAGGGCGTCCGTCGGAACAAACTCTACTACTTGAAGGGTAGTACAGTTACAGGTCAGGTGAAGACTTTTAATTTTTTCAGATAATGGTTGCACACAGATCTGACAGATGAAGGTCGGACATGGAGGTGAAAAGTCTTTGCAAGCTCTTGCAAAGAAGGGGTCATTGGAAGATGCTGCTACCTACAACTTGGTGGATGAACACGGCGTTCTGGACAAGAAGAAGGTGAAATTCAACACCAATACTCACCGCTCTGAAGGTCTTCTTGATTGTGTTCACGTAAGCGTTTGGGGACCTGCTAAGACTGCATCGCTTGGAGGTCACAGGTACTTTGTCTCTGTTATTGATAGTTTATCTAGGCATTATTGGATATATCACATGAGACAAAGGTGTGAAGCCCTAGATATGTTGGTGAAGTGAAAAGGAATAATGGAGAAGCAAATAGGTAAGAAGATTAAGGAGCTACAGATTGGTAATGTTGAAAGATACATGAACCAATTCCTACGATTTAGCCAGAACACTGGTATTGGTACTCACTTCACAGAAGGTATACATGGGTTGGCTAAGGACATAAACCGTTCCTTACTAGAGAAGGTTCGGTGGTTATTGTCTAATGCAAGATTAGACAAATCATTTTGGGCTGAGACGATTGTGTATGCTAGCCATCTCATAAATGGATCGACTGCGATAGGAGGTAAAATTCCATTAGAAATTTGATCTAGGAAAGCTGCGCAAGATTATGATTTGCTAGGGGAATTTGAAAGTCCGACCTACTTCAATGCCAAAGATGGCATGGTGAATCCGCGAGCAAAGAAGTTTGTATTTTTGGGTGTCAAGAGAAATATGAAAGACTACATGTTATGGGACCCCGAAAATAAGAAGATCGTGTTGAGTCGGCATGTCACGTTTTATGAGACTTCAGTGTTAAAGTCCACCGTCTCTTAGCAGGTGGAGAGGACGAAGACCAAGGAAGTATCGCAGTGGGTGGAGGTTGATGCTACTCCACCATCTCCAGTTGGTTCGGTATCAGTGAAGACTTCACCGGATGTGACACCGGGTGGAGATCATGTAGCCAGGATTGATATTGAACAGGTTAAAGACATTATTGAGAATGTCGAATTGTTTGCAGCCATTAGAACCAAGGTAAAACCATGAAAGTGGGTGAAGAAGCATGAATCTCAAGCTTATAACCACGACAAGCTCAAGTTAAAGGCCGTTGTTCTCCATGACGGTAGTGAGGAGGTTCATATAACTCAGCGAGATGGGTTCGCTGCTGAAGATTCAGGTACAAGTGCTTGAGCTTGATGAAACTCATTTCAATGAACTACAGTTGGCTTGATTCCTTGGGCAAGGTACGTAGGCAGCCGTAAAGACGCAACCATTTGGTGATGCAACCTGTATGAAGCTGTTTGGGTTCTCGAGAAGCTGATTGAGACTTTATGTAGAGGTGAAGTGTTGTGATCTCAATGAACAGATGATCTTCTGGTGAGAAGACAATTGAGCTTGCATAGGAGGGGTGTGCATCCAGTTGTTGAAGCCGATGATGGTGTTCGGTGTGCTCTACTCAGACTTGGTTGGACTTTCAGTAGAAGACATGCAGACTGGAGCGAGCCAGTCAATTGGAGAGTCAGTGTTGGCTCATGATGAGTTCTTCGCGAGGTCATATAGTTGTTGTGTTGGAGACACGTTCAGTGATCGGTTCGTATGGTGTTTCTCCTAAGGTGAAGTGATGGGAACGCATGTTGATGCATTCCGGTTAGATAGCTGAGCTGAAGTTGGAAGCTTACAATTGATATTAGAGTTTGGTGGAGTTGCAAGTGGCGACGAAAAACTCAGTTTGGATCTAGTGAGATCAGTAGAAATCAATTGTACGTGTACTGGCGATTCGTTTGAAGGAAGAGGTTTCGTCTGTTGGCCAAGTCGAGACCGTGTGTCATTTCACCGAGATCGTGTGTTGATTTCGTTCGGAGCACTCAAGCCGAGATCGTGTGTCGATTTCGTCAAGATCGTGTGTTGATTTCGCCAGGTGATATATTGGAGTTTGTTGGAGTTCGGCTCAGATTTGAAAAATCTTTATCGAGGTGGAGTTTGTAGGGAGAGAGGAGATAGAGGAGATAGAGGAAGGTAGCACATAGATCGGAAGACAAAGGGAGCGAACGGCGCATTGAAGTAGGCCAGAAAGCACCCGGTCGATCGGTGGAGAAGGCCGGTCGACCGCCCGGTGTACCAGTGTGCGCGACATGCACAGGATAGCCCGGTCGACCGCCTGGTCGACCGTGGCAAGGAGCGATCGACCTCACGGTCGACCGACTGAAACATGCCCACTCTCTGTTGGTGCCGGTCGACCGGGCGTCGACCGCGCACAGGATCTGTTGACTGGCCGGTTGACCGACACACACGTTTTGGTTGTCCTTTTTGGATTCGGATTCTTTTTCTGTTTGGGATCGAATTCAATCGGGGTTTTCTAATACCCTAGGACTCTGTGGCTATAAATAAGGCCTAGAGCCCCATGTATTATATCCCTGAAAATCTCTCTGAAAATCTCCCTTGGAAATTCCTTGAAGAAGGAATAAGTTGTAATTGATTGTTGAATCAATAAAATCTCTCTCCCTTACCCCGAGGATGTAGGCAAATTACTGAATCTCGTTAAACACTGTGTTAATTGCTTTTCTTTGTTATTTCTCTAGTTCTTGTCATATTGGGTACATCTCTGGCTGCATCAGTCTCCGTTCGGTGGATTCCTCAGAGGTGGTTGTTGTCAAGGGCGCACACGCACAACATCCTCAAGTGCCCAAAGGCTAGTACTATTGTAGTACCCCTTCACAATTTGCATATAACGGCCTTGGTTTTCGCAGGCACATGCATGAGAATCTATGGTATAGATGGAGGTGGAGAACTTATGTCATGCAGTTTGCCAAAGCTGTAAAATAGGGATAGTTAGAGATCTATGTGATAATTTAGATGCAAAAGTATAGCATCGTTGTTGATGCTATTAGATATGAGGCAAATGGAATTTGTGAATGCGTGAAGGTGGCATAAATATGTCGATATAGCTCTTCGAACATCCAAAGGCTGCAGGCAGTACTAATAGTACCGCTTCTCATAGTCCTGTGAAGAGGTAAAGGCCATGCACATGAACAAGAATCAGAGAGCACATAGTGAAATTGGTCTACTTGTAGGTAGAGATTTCATATATAATAGAAAGAAACTAACAATAACAAAGTCCATTAATGGATATTAAGCTTATTAAGTTAAGTGTCAGAAAATGATGCAGGATGAGTGCTAATGACAACTTTGCTCACCATTCGAACAAATCAATTGAGACCGATCCTAAGGGATGATAAGTTGTAATCAAAGCTATTAATTGAAGTCCGCTAACAGTAGTTACGTATTAGACAACATTAATGATCAATTGCGATGAAAAAAAATTCTTAGAATTTGAAGGCATTAATGTGTAATGCTTTTTATAACAGTTTTGAAAATCACCCATCATAATCTTTCTAAGGTATGATGATCTTTTAACTATTTGTTGTGAATAATCAAGAAATTCAGCATAATAAACAAGAATCTAATCACGGTCAATATGAAAAGGATTGCTATGAATTAAATTTACAGGAATCATATGCAAAAGACTAGAGAACAAATTCAATAGAACATATTTCCACTTCTAGAGTTATATCTGCATGCTAAGAGGAATGTCAACTTTACTAACTGATAACAAATGGATAGAAAACAAACAATAATGGAACATAAGGCCAGTTCACCACATAGCAGATTATGTGGTGAAAAGATGAAGGTGTGTGTGTGTGTGTGTGTGTGAGAGAGAGAGAGAGAGAGATAGAGAGAGAGAGAGAGAGAGAGAGAGAGAGAGAGAGATGAATATGTCTGTACCAATCTTGGCATTGAGAAGGATCTTATTTGTCTCACTGTCAGAAACTGATGACCCTGGTTCTTGCTGTACTGCTTTTAAAGATACCCGTAAAACACACAGGTGAGGAAAAAGCTAATGATATGTAGAATTTGATTATGGAGCTTGTGTCATGCTCTTTTCTGCTTTTCTTATGTGGCGATTTGCAAGTGAAGCAGCCTTATGGAGGAGGGTTGTTGTGAGGAACTATTCTTTTTCATGACTAATTGATTCGGGCAAAAATAGATTTGATTCTTCATGCTGTGTACCATAGCATCCCCGTACAGTGTGTTGATTTTGGTCAGCTACAGTGTCAAAAGATCAGCTGGCGATCAATATTTCTTCTCCACTAGCAAGTAGTCCAAAATGTTTGCAAGAAGACAATGACTGCAAAATTCATGTTACCAGGTTGAATGTTTCAAGTTTACCTAGTTGGCTCCCATAGTAAAAGTAGTCCAATTACAAAAAAAAAAAAAAAAGGAAGAAAGAAGAGAAACATGAAATTTCTTAGTTCTTGTATTGATAGTAGGAAGCTTGACATTTGACTTAACATTCAACTTTTGTATTGTGCATCTCCAATGGGCTTCAACATATGCGGCATATATATTACATACAACAAAGCATATTGGGCCAAAATTGAAAATTTGCTGACAAAATGAAGTATCCCAATCAAAATATGTATAAGCTATTGATGGAAATTCTGAGAATCTTAACTTCACTCTGCAATATTTTGCACAGTTATGTAGAACGCCTGTTTATGATACGGGAAATGTGAGGTCAAAACCATTTTGAATCATATCTGAATTATCAAAGAAATCACGTTAATGGTAATGGACCTTACAAGCGGGGGTCAGAAAGATCACGGTCACAGCTGATATAAGCAATGGGATAAAGTTTTGAGGTAGTTCAAATTGATCTATCATGCACTGTCACCTAGGAATCCAAGGTCCAATAATATGTGGTGAGATATGCAGCATATCACTGAAAAGGATCCTTTTGTTTCACTATCCTCAGTCTCCTATATCGTCCCCGGAGTATTGTTGCGAAAATTATCAGCTAAACCTTGGGACCTCTAAAAGAAACATAACATGAAACATAGTAAGGTGCAAGTGAAGCCACACCTTCGGCCAGAAGCTTAAACTCTTAGGTCTAAATAAAAAAATGTATGTGTCCCTTAAAAAAAAAATGTAAGCGCCAATTCCTCACATTTACATATCACATGCCCCCAAAATGTGAAAACAGCGCATGAAGCAAATATTGTGAACAAATAGGGAAGGTTAGTTGTAAGTTCCCATACATCTTCTTTCTGGTCTCACACTCAAGTTGGTGACATTTATGCGACATATCACTATATTTTCTTCTAGAAAAAAAAGGTTGAACGGAAAGGTGAAGTACATATCGATGATTTAGTATCATGCAGTACCGTTCTTGATGACCTGAACAACAGTTGAAGACATTGAGGGAGTATGCTGATGTTTTCCAACTTGTACAGAACACAACCATCAAACCAGCTGGTCCCTATCATTCGCGGCTAGCTTTTAGATTTTTCTTTGCCAAGCATCCTACAATGTGCAGTATCATGTATCAGTATCAAGCCTACTTGGATCCTTTATTCTTGTTCTCACATATAAATAGCAAGATCAGTTTTAAAGACATGTATCTTTCATTCTGCATGAATACGACATTTAAACCCGACCAGTGGTGTAACGAATAACAGTCAGGTCTTCAGCCAAGGGACACATATCCTTGTCTTCCGCGTGGAGTGGTCGACATGCAATGTGCAAAAATTCCTTGTTCATGTGACCGAAAGCAACACTGTATTATTGATGTCCTCGTGCACTCCCAATCCATATCCGAGAATGATCATCATCAGAAATCTTACATTCAGACTGGATTTCACATGACAAATTAGGAAAGCACAAAGAGAAAGAAAACCATGTGTTGTAGCTTTTCCATTCGTTGTGATGAGTTTATCCAACCTTGCATCCCTCGAGCTTTTGCTTTATTTTATTCAGTGTATCACTACAGTTGACCTCATTCTTAAATTAAATGTGTCAAATCAGTTGAAGAAATTGAGAATTATGTATTATTAATGAGGGTAATGCCCGAGAATACACACACACATACATACATATACAATTGCATAATAAGGATTTTAATGAAATGCCGGGTTTTTTTTTTACCTCACAGTTTTATCTCAAAAAAATATATAAATAAGGAAACCCTACTCCTAATACTATTCTAATGTAATTGCATAATAAGAAAACTCTACTCCTAATTCAATTAATATTACATAATAATAATCCTAATACTATTCTTAACACCCCCTCGCAAACTCACATTGAAGGAAAATTGTGAGTTTAAATAAAAAAATAAAAAATAAAAATTTAAAGATATCTACTGAAAATTATGAAATTTGATATCGATCACATATGACGCTTTTCAAAGACCAATGAAGACCGATAAATAGAACTTGTAAAATCTTAAACATCCTCTCGCAAACACATATGAATGAAACATCGAGAGTTTGGATAAATATAGATGATAAGAAGGAGAATCAGAGAAGGATTCCAATCAATACCCGTGAGAAGGAGATATCGAAAGGTGGAGAGTTGTTGAAAAAGAGAATTTTGATGGATGTAGAATCAAGGACAAAGCATCTACTGGAGAGATGAATTTCGATCAAGATGGAACACTTATGATTTGCTTGAGTCTCTTTTGCATGTAGCAGGACAGACTTTGAGCCTATAAGTCTCTTTAGAATACACAGGACAGACTCTAAAAATCATTGTCTCTTTCGCTTGAAACAAGATGGACATTAGATGAGTATGAATTTTTTTGATGGAGAAAGAGATCGTGATATCTATGATGAGAATGGTGTCGAAGAAGGTACATGCAAGAAAAAGGAAAAGAATAAGCGGCGGTGGAGAGGAGAAGTAGCTAACAATGAGGACGGGTCCACATCAGGAAGAGAAGTTGCAACCGATAGGCAAGCACAAAGATGTTGTGGTTGAGAGGTGATCAGGGTCTAAGAGGCCGAGGTTTGGGCTCGATGAAGGAAGTAAAGAGAGTAAGAAGAGAAGGACAAGATCGAGACGAAGATGAGGTTGAGATCAATTGCAGATTGAAGACTAGGAGAGGCCAATGTAGATCGGAGATCTTGTAAGAGGTCGAGGATGCAGATGAGGTGTGTTTCCAGTGTTGATGAGAATAAGCGGCTGACAGTGAGGTAAGATCTAGATCAGAGATGCAAATATTGAGTTACATTGATGGCATCCAGAGGAAGAAGCTTGTGAGTTGACTAGGCAGCTGATTATGACTCATGATTGCAGTTTGCGAGTTGACTCGACTGGTTGACTCAGTAAAGGAATATAGGAATTTAGGAGAATTTATAATGGAGGAGATTTGGAAGCTAGGGTTTTGCGGAGACTAGGGTTTTGAAGAGGATATCAAAATGAGCTCTTTGGAGCGATGGCCCGGCATTGGACACGGCTACATGAGCGCGGCCCACTGTAGGCTCGCTGTTGGCGTGATGATGACGAATGGAAAAAGATTTTAATTGTGAAATTTTTTAGAGAGAGAACTCTTATACTATGTTAAATCAATTGAAGAAACTGAAAATTGTTTATTATTGGAGAGGGTAATACCCGAGTATGTATGTATGTATGTGTGTGTATATATATATACATATATACATATATATATATATATATAATATACATATATATATATATACATATATATATATATATATATATATATATATATATATATATATATATATATATAGAGAGAGAGAGAGAGAGAGAGAGACTTGTGTCCTTTCAAAAGGATTTGACTCCGTATCCTTCCCACTCAAATTTAACCCTACGACATTCAAATACAAGATCCACTCTGTTGAAGTTGATCTATATTATTTTAAGTATCTATAAACTAAAAATCAAGTGTTTTGAATACTTTTTGCCTATGCAACAAGTAGGATAAAAATGAATAGTCTAAATAGTGAGTTGGTTTGTTTAATGGTGTAGAACATTTGATACCTAACAAATATTAATTTGTAGGGGTTTTTAAATGTTTAGATCATAATGAGATGGCCAGAATATTAATTTGTAGGGGTTTTTAAATGTTTAGATCATAATGAGATGGCCGGGTCGAGAATTTGTATGTTTAAAAACATAGATCTAACCAACTCACTACTTTCGGCTGTCCATTTTGCGTCACTTGATGTATGGGCAAAATGTATTCAAAATACTCTATTTTTGGTTTATAGATACTTGAAATAATATAGATCAACTTCAACGGAGTGGATTTTGTATTCGAATGTCGGAGAGTTGAATTTGAGTGGGAAGGATTCGGGGTGCAAATCCTTTTGGAAGGACACAAACTCTCTCTCTCTCTACACACACACACACACACACACACACACACAATTGCATAATAAGGAACCCTACTAATACAATTAATATTACATAACTCTAATCCTAATACTATTCTTAACAAATTGCATACCGTGTATTGTGATTCAAGTGCCTCTATGAACTTTGATAATCTTGTGACAAAGTTGATATTGACTCACAAATTCATAGAATCTGTAAGTTTTTTCTTTCACATGATCAAATATAGAGCATACAACTAGCAAGATATCATCAAAATATTTTTCTCAGATAACAAAAGGAGGGAGAAAGAGAAATGCAGCCTATCTCTACAAGGATAGCTCTCAGTTTAGGAATAAATCTGGAGTTTCAATCAGCCAACATGACAAATTTCTGAAAATATTCTTTGGAGATAGGATCATGTTTATATCTTTGGCCAAATGATATTGATAGGTTGAGATCATGAGATTATCTTGGCTGACATCGATACACGTGAACCAATGACCAACACAAAACTTTGTTCTGTCCAAATTGAGAGTGTGCTCAAATATTTCTGATATGCATGGAACTTTAAAGATATATGGTTAGAGGTTAGATTAGGATAAATTCTTGGTGATGTGACTTCATAGTATAAGAATCTATAGAAGCTAGAAAAGAATTAGAACATGAGAGCACTAACAAAAAGTAACCATATCAAACACACAAAACTTGTGGGTTCTAATTCAAAAAAAATCTAGTACCATCATCTATTTCAGGAAGGAAAAGCTCATGCTATATTATAACTTGTGCCATCTCAACTTGAACCTTTGTCAAATAAACTAGATTAAATGGAACAAAACAAGGTCACTTTCATAGCAATGATACTTTGTAATTTCTTTTCATTATAATATTTCAAATCAACGCTTTCCCGGCTGTATAAATAAGCACCCAAGGTAGCTCAAATCCACAACAACCCAATTCTTCTTTTCCTCAAAAACTTCTAGAATTCAAACTTCCGCATAAAATGGAGAGAGTGAACAATTTAGCCTCTGCGAGCGCGGTGGTGATCTTCAGCAAGAGCTCATGCTGCATGTGCCACACCATCAAGAGGCTCTTCTCTGAGCTTGGTGTCAAGACTGTGGTCCATGAAATTGATGAGGAGCCGAATGGGAAAGAGATTGAGAGGGCACTTAGCCGTCTCCTTGGTCGCAGTTGTCCAACAGTCCCCGCAGTGTACATCGGTGGGAGGCTGATCGGGGGCACTGACAAGTGCATGTCTCTTCACCTCAGCGGCAACCTTGTCAGTATGCTCAGGGAAGCAGGTGCTCTGTGGCTGTAGCTATGAAAATATGGCTCTAATACCATCAAAAGATGGCTCTAATTAGAACTATATTTTTCATGACAATGCATGAGTCAAGATAGCATGATGCTATTGTTATCATATATAAAGTAACCATAGTATAAGTAATAAGCTGTGAGAGTTGAGAATGTAATGCTTTTATTGTAGAAGTAGAATCTGAACTGCAACTTATTCCTGATAAATAATTAAGAGTTACAGTTTGTTATATATATAAACTTGTATATATTATTCCTTTCTATCCAGCATAGATGATAATTTGGTTGGTGAATGAGCAATTGTGTGCTTAATTATCGTTCCTGTTTGATAATCGCCATGTATAAAGCAACAAGAATAAGGAAGATGAAGCTCCAGAGTGCGCGCCAATAAATAGAGCTAGTGCCAGTAATACAGTCATATGCAGGAATGTGATGTTTCAAGTGGTTTAATAAGTCAAGATAATAGGACGATGAAGATGACACCCTGAACTTGAAATCGTCAGATCATTTACGCAGAGAACCCGTTTGAGGTATACATGTAGGATGAGACGAGAATAATTCTACATATACTTTCTGATGTGAAACGTATATGCATGTATAGAAATCAACAATAAAATACTCAATCACGCATTCACCAACATGAAATGATTATTGGTTGAAAAAGATTAAACTAATAAAGCAGATAGATGTAACAAAATAATATGCGCAAATAAATCCAATTCAATCATGAATCAATTAAAGATAATATATTATGCGGCAAAAGATTCTACAATCAATATCAAATCTAATAAATTTCAGGCAAGCAGATACGTACAATCTCACATTTGTGAATAGTAGTTAAATCGATAAAATATTATAGATTAATTATCATACTCGAAATAACTGATATGTTTAGAAATGTATCTACTAAGGATTATATCGATTTCAGTGTCCTGTGATGCTTGTGAGTGCATAGAGAAATCTCACACAAATCCAATGCTTCGAACGTGCATGATTTAGACTTCAGATGAGAGAGATATATGTTGAAAATGAATCAAAATTGCTTAACGAGTCTGTTAGGATGTTAGGTTTACTGTAGCATACATGTACACTATAGCAGTAAAAGATCTGGCACTGTACCAGTCGATCGCGCACTGTAGCAATACTATAGCAATATTTTTTCTGGATTTTTTTTAGAAAGAAATAAATTTGTGAAGAGGTTAGGAACCAAGATAGATAGAAATTTAAAGGCAAGGGTTTGAGAGGAGGGGATAAACAATTAGGGTTTCATACTCTAATTAGGGCTAACTAGAGTTTCACACTCAAAACTAAGATTTCCTAAGATTTTTCACCAATAAGAAAGAAATTAGGGGAGATTATTGCTCACACATAATTTTGAGATAATTTTTATAATATTTATTGCATAAAATTACTTGATACAAAGACTTATATAGGCTAATACAAAATTTAAATGCAACTTAAACTCTTAATAAAAATAGAATTATAACTGCAAAATAAAGAAACTAAACTCTTAATAAAAATACAACTCCAAAATAAAGAAAATCAAAATTAAAAAATAAAATACATAGAGTTCTACTAGTAGAAAACTTGAACGAGAGGTATTCTCTAACGGTAAAACAAGTGTCATACATGTCGCTTGATATTCACATCATTCTCCCCGTGTTAGAGAGAACTCGACTCCGTTGAGTTAGAAGTGAAAGTGCTTTCATACTACTCTAAAATTTCATGGTCAATCTTCGACAGTTCACTTTGATTTAGCCATGTATCATCAATTGATACTTTTTCTGTCTAACAAATCAGATATTTTCTAATCCCACACAACTTGAGTGGTGATAATTTTATCATTTAAGAATTTATCAACTTGACATGATATATATGATAAAATATTTGATAGTGGTAAGAAGCTCTCGAAAATATACTCAGAGGAAGGCTCAGAATTAGGTGAGATAACATCAAGAGCTTTATAACTCACTAAGCAGTCAATATTGAAAGTAAAACTCATGCCAAAATCTATAAAAAGATTTATAATATAAATATTGTAGTTCAATTTCATCAAGATTTGAAATGGATTAGAACTTCAAGTATGCAAGTTTTGAACAATATCACCAACATTAAAAGATTTAATCTATTCCTATCATCAGCTTGTATCCCATGATTGGCGTTGTTTTGCGCAATTTATCATTGATCTTCGTGAGTTGTTCTTGCACGTATGATGCAAAAGATGATGCAGATGATGATGCAGACTCAATAACTTGTCAGTTAGGGGGATAAGAACTGTGTAGATGTTAATTTAGTACATAACATAGACCATAAGAAAAAAAGAGATGGTGTCGGCAGTAGAGAAAGAAGGAATTAGTGATCAAAATAGGTAATGACAGTAAGAGTTGTTAGTAAAGGAGGTGGAGAAGATGACGTTAATAGTAGAACCAACGAAGGAAGAAGACAGGTGACAGTAAACTCTTTAATCACATGGTGACTGTAATATCCCTAGTTTACATATTCCTAATTTCTCTTACTTCCTATCTTTCTCATTTCTTTTTTCTTCTATTTTCATTTTACTTCCCTTTTTGTTTCAAGCCCAAACTCATAGCCCATGCAAATCAAGCCCATCTGTCCTTTTTTCTTCTTATTTTCTTTTCCTTTTCCAAGCCCACAACCCAGCCGATGGCCCATGCCATCAATACCCATATGCCCATTACCCATATTTAAACCCGTTTCATTACCCAATACTTTTTAACCCAAACCCGAAATCCAATATCACACCCTATATATCATCATCATCTCTTATTAATCCTAAAACAAACCTAATCATCAACCCTAATCCCCTCTTCTATTTGCAGTGCCACCTTCTCCATGGTCGAATCCTCCTTGCGCCACCAGCCCACCAGCCGTAATCAACACCACGGCAGCCCAGGCATCCATTACCTGATGCAGCGGTCTCCTCCCACAGCCATGGCAGCGCAACACCCCCGCCTTCCTTCATGGCACCACACAACTCCCCAGATCCATGCCTTCAGCCCCTGCCTCCGTGTTTTGAACACTTTTTGCCAATCCATTAAGTGGCGCCAAATGGACGACCGAAAGTAGCGAGTTGGTTAGATTATATCTTTAGACATACAAATTCTCGACCCGGCCATTTCATTACGATCTAAACATTTAAAAACTCCTACAAACTAATTTTTGTTAGGTTTCAAATATTCTATACTGTTAAACTAACCAACTCACTATCTATGTCATCCGTTTTTCTCCTATTTGATGTATGAGCAAAAAGTATTCAAAACACTTAATTTTTGATTTATAGATACTTGAAATAATATGGATCAACTTCAACGGAATGGGTCTTATATTCGAATGGTCGGAGGGTCGAATTTTGGTGGGAAGGATTCGGACTCAAATCCTTTTGGAAGGACAGAAGTTTCTCTCTCTTTCTCTCTATATATATGTACTTATGTATTAATATGAATGGGTGTGTTATTAAATTAAGTGTGTGCTTGCTATGAATTAATTAGTCTGTAAATAATATGTGTTATGAAACTGGTGCATGTGTGTGCGTGAGTAAGTGTGTGGTGAATGTGCGTGTGTGTGAGTTTGTGTTCATGTGTGCTGTTGGCGTATGTACACATGTGCCTTTCCGTATAGATGCATGTGCGTGTTGTGCGTATGTGTTGGTATATACGTATATGTGTACATGTATGTGTACATATGTGTTTGTATGTCAACGTGTATATGGTTGCGTGTTGCAGCGACTACGAACCCGTTTGGTGAGATCCGAACCCGTTCGTGAGATCTGAACCCGGTTACAGAAGACCTGAACCTGATTCGGATTTGTGCCCGTTATGGATCCGATACGCTAGCGATTCGAAGACCGATCCAGAGATCCGTACTGATTCGTACAGTGAAAACCAGAAGGCGATTCGGTTCTAATACCGCATCATTTTATGTGAGTGTTTGTTTATTGATCTATTTCAATTTTAGTGTCTTATTTTGTTGTTTCATGCGAATGAATGTATTATTCTGCATTATTCTGTTCATGACCATGCTCACTTCATTAATATCCGTACTTGTGTAGTGATATTTTGAGATTGAAATGTATTCGGTAGATTGCTGACTTGATGATAGGAGTTAGTATTCAGTAGTTGATACTTGGACTATATATACATTGTTACTGATTATGAGATCAGAATTTACCATTGGGATTGGAAGTCTCTCTTTATATATTTTGATATTTTTGAATTTATTGAGCATGCTAATACTTGAATTAGTTGGGAGACTGTATTGGAGTAGTATATGACTTGAATTGTGGATTGGATCAGAGTAGTTTGTATGGTGAATTTTACGGATATACTGTAGAATAGTAGTAGTTATGGGTTATTATATTATGAGAGAGTAGGGTATTTCAATGATGATGGATCGAATATATCTCTGGTGTCAATGTATATAGATTCAGTGTTTTTGATTCTGAGACATTATTACTTTATCATTCCAAGTGGATTCATTATCATTTTGAGATTTGAACTATTGGTGATGTAACTTAGACTATAATCAGATTTGGATCTTAGATTTGATTGATCCATGATGATATTATATGACTGGATATCTGAGGGAGAGTTTAGATAGACTACAGATAATAGACCAGAGGAATCTTATATTCATATGTTTATAGACATGTTGTCTTATTACTGAGATATTATTACCTTATCATTTCATGTGAACCCATTTTATCATTTCGGATCTGGGACTATCTATGATATAGCTTAGACGGTAATTGGATTTGGATACTGGATTTTAATTGGTCCATGATTATAGTTATATGTGTGAATACTTGCGTGAGTTGATTAGCAAAGTTAGACTAATAGAATAGAGTGAACCTTGAATATTGGTCTATTTTAATTACCTGAGGTTGGGAGATAGATGTACATTGGATTTACCTGAGTTTGTGAATTTCATATTTATTACAGTTGATGATTACCTTGGTATATGGATCTGTGAGTTGAACTTGACTGATGTGGGAATGTATTGATCGAATTGTTTATTGAGAAATTGATTGAAGGTAATTGAGTAGTTAGTTTATTATTCTGAGATCAGGATAAATTGATTAGAGGTGGTTGATTATTTATGCTAGGACTCTAATATATCGATGACTAAAGGATAGATATGCAACTAATATAAAGGATTGGAGTAAATTGACATGATCGAGGTAACTGATTAATAATTTATTGAGGTGGTTACTATATCAGATATTGACTTTGGACTCACCGATGGATGAGATTTTGATTGATTCTAGAGGGGACTGTACTGTAAGAAATCAGTTCCAAATGAGACTGTCTATTGAGCAGTATCTGAACTTGTTATTGTATTATTCATATTACTGAAAGTTATTGGGAAAGTATCGTTGACTGTAACGCTCGGTACAACTCTATTCATCGTATACACGGTTACTGTTGTTGTTCACTGTTCTTATTACTGTTCACCGTGTGTACGAGTACTGTTACTGTTACTATCACAGTATCATCCCATTATTCTAGTAACATGAATTTTGATTGTTTAACTGAATTAAATAATAATGTAAATGAACAACTTACACTAGGATTAGAAAAATTGATGGAGGAGACATCGTCTTTATTTTGGGTGGACCTAGGATACAAGTTGCACAGCCGACTGAGTGTTCCACTGCAGGGTTCTCAGGGGATGACTGATATCCCATTTGTACTGTTTAGTGTTTCATTATTTTCATAGTGAGATTATTGCTGCTGTTACTGAGTACCTAGCGGTACGGTCTGGTTCAGCGCCAGGAGACTGAGGCCATGATTCCGGGTATGTACGGGACCCACCTAAAACATAGACAATATCTCCAACCAATCAGTTTCAATAACATAGGACTTCGATTGACATGTGTGATAGGCGTAGTATTGGATACGTCTACTACATGTGGCTATTGGTGTTCACTGACATAATAAATAATAATGTATTTTAACTGATTGTCTTCGCCTGATACATGTATGTATGTTGGACACCCGATGATACATCTGACGTGATTGGATATTTGACTCTAGTACTGACTGACTCTACCCACATGATATATAGATTGTGATGGACACCGGACATTTGATTCTATCACTGACTACCTTATTTACTGTCTATTTATGTTTGCATATCACTACAGTCTTATTTCAGTTTATAGTTTCATTTCATATGCTCACATATTATAAACATATGTATTTTTTCTTTTATTTTACACACTCATTGGGTCGCTTTCTGATGACCCTGAATTTGTATGTCTAGATATTGAATGTTTTTGTTTTATGAACCAGGTATTCGATGAGGCTGGACATGTTGCGACGATCCGTAGTTTCTTTCTTTATTCAATTACTGGTATTCTCACTTTCTTTTATTCCTGTCATTTCTTTTGATTCCCGATATATATTGGACTCATGCTTATTCTATTCTTTTATTCATCCGATATCATGTGTGGACATCTATATGTAGTATTGTAGTGATATTGATTTATCGTAGTAGACCTTTATAACTTGTTCAGGTTACTTTAGGCTTAGCGTGTATACGTGGGGTATCTTTCTTGCGTATATATGTCGCCGACTCTCGTCGCGATTCCGTTTTCACGTATTTTGGGAAGCGGGGCGTGACAGTGACTTTTAGAGAAATAATACTATCAGGCTTAGGTGCTTCAGTGAGAACTCCATCACAGATGGCAATCTTAAATAAGCTTAGACAGTTGGTAGAAACATACCTATAAATTTGATATTTGTAGCACCTGATTGTGAGACTAATCTTGGAAAAGTTCTCTTCAGTGTTCTTGCTCTTATTGTTATCAAATTTTTCTTTGACTTCTCTAACTATGGGGATCATACAAGAAACACTACTTTTTGAATTTTTATTGGAAGAATTCATGATTTGAAGTAGGTTATCAATTTATTCATGATATCATCAAGTGTTGGTTGGGACTCTATGATTTGATTTGAGAGAGTGAATTTGGCTGATGAGGGGTGAAAGTGTATTAGATCTATGGGGTTGAACAAATGGAAAGGTCTAAACTCGTAGAAATATGGTGGTACATATTTAGTGATAAGCTTTTCCTTCATATATTCTCAAGTTTCAATCAGTCATTGAATTTAGGCTTTCCTGTCTCCTTCCAAATCTGTCCAGTATTAGTTAGCTTGTCCAGTCAGTTTCGTGATAGCGAACCTGACTTTTTCAGCTTCAGATAATGAGTATCGGTTGAAGTACATGTCTATATTATGTAGCCAATTTAGAAAAGCTTGAAGATCCCTTAAATAACCAGAATAATTCAGATGACCATCAAAAATCGGTACGTCCATACTGGCGGTGTGAGATTTCTTATAAAAAATTTTTATTTTTATTTTTTTAAATACAAGAAAGCGGTAAAATTCCTAATAAGTGCCAAGATGATGTAAATCTATATTAATTTTTATTTTGTTTTGTTCTTTTTTAAGATTTTTGGATTAATCAAACCATAATCTTACCGGTCCAACCGACAAGATTGTTGTAACTCAGGTGGGAGATTTTTCTCTCTTGGCATTCCTTAATTACAGAATCACATTGAATACCCTTTCTTAATTAAACACTAATCGACAAAATTTCAGGGAAGAATTTACCATTCAATGATTTCTAAATTACACTATTATTTTGAGTTTTAAATAAAATTTAACTAGATATAAGAAAGCGAATAAACGCGACTAATAAGAAAGCGAATAAACGTGACTAATATACAAATTATACCTAACTGTGCTCTGTTACCAAACTGATGTGAAACATGTATGCATATATGAAAATTAGCAATAAAACACTCAATCATGTTTAACACTCAATCACGCTTTTCTAGCTTGAAACGATAGTTGGTAGGAAAAAAATAAAACAAATAAAGCAGATAGATATAAGAAAATAACATGCGCAAACAAATTCTATTCAATCATGATCAATAAAAAATAATATATTGTGCAGCAAAAGATTCTACAATCAATATCAAATCTTATGCATTTCAGCCAAGCAGATACTCACAACTTACATTTGTGAACAACGGTTAAATCGATAAAATATTAGAGATTAGTTATCAGACTCGAAATAACTGATATGAGTTAGAAACGTATCTACTGAAGATCATGTCGATCTCAATGTCTTAAGATGCTTTGGGCTTGTAGAGAATTCTCTCACGAATTCAACGCTCGAACCTGCGTGATTTGGACTCCGGATGAGAGAGATATCAGCTGAAAATGAATTAGAATTGCTTAACAGGTATGTCAAGCTGTCGGGCTACTGTAGCATGCATGTACACTGTAGCAGTCGGTCGAGCACTGAAACAATACTATATCAATTTTTTTCTAGATTTATTTTAGAGAGAAATTTGTGGAGAGGCTAGGAACCAAGAGAGAGAGAAATTTAGGAGTAAGAGTTTGAGAGGAGGGAATAAACAATTAAAACTTCACACTCTAATTAGGGCTAGTTAAGATTTCACATGCTAAAGTAGGATTTCCTAGGGTTTCCCATCACTAAGAGAGACATTGTGAGAGATCATTACTCACCCACAATTTTGAGAAAATTTTCATAATATTCTTTGCATAAAATTGTTTGATATATAACCTTATATGGGCTAATACAAAATTTGAATACAACTCAAGCTCCTGATCAAAATAGAATTACAACAGCAAAATAAAGAATTAAACTCCTAATAAAAATACAACTTTAAAATAAAAAAACTCAAAAAAAAAAAAACTAAAATTCATAAAGTTTACTGCTACTGAAAAACTAGAATGAGGCGTCTTCTTTACTGGTGAAACATGTGTCATACACATGATTTGATGTCCGCATCAGTCTCTGATGTTATAGAGTTCTCCTGAGTTTCCTACTTTAAAATTTCTGAAACTGAACAGTATATCAGAACTTCTTTCACCCGACATTCAAGTGTAAATATCCAATATGGACTGAATCGTAAGAGTTGGAAGCCCGTGACGTTTGACTACATATAAATAATTTTTGAACTGACAGGTTAGAAAATTTCTGATGCTATATAGTTTTCTTGAATTTCCTACTTGCAAATTTCTGAAACTGACAATTCATCAGAACTGCTTTGAGACGAATTTGAAGTCTGATTAATCAATATTTTGGACTGAACTGTATGAATGAAGGGATGTACCTTGTAAACTTGCATACACCAATGTTGGATTATATCTGTACAAATAGTTTCCTAACTGATAGCATAAAGATGTTTACAGTCAATCTGGATAGTTTCTAGATGTCTACAGTCAAGTTCGATAGTGTTATTAAATTTAGCCGCTTGAGCCAAATCGATGCAACAAACATAAAAACAAGGATGGAAGAAGAAGCCAACTGATATGAAAAAAGAATCTAGGGTGAGTTCGATAAAAGAACCATAACCGCAATTTAATTGTGTTTGAGAAATGAAGTTTTAGTTGAATTTTCTTCTGAAAAGACGATCATTTCATTTTTGAACAGACTTTAAGACCATTACGTCCAAAAATCAATAGCGAAAATACTTGATTTAAAGTAGCATCTCTTTCTTCTCTGCATGCAAAAAGGTTCACACATTAAGTCATGTATATAGCATTGAGTTTAATTGCTTGATTAATGCAAGATAGAAATTAAAATAAGATGATGAAGATCACACTTTTTTGTTGCTCTGCTTACTCCTCTTTCTTATAAGAGTTTTAAATAGGCTATAATTTGAGGCCAAATAGTCAATTAACGTCAAAAAAATTAAGGAGCACTTGTTCAATAAAGACACAATTGACAAAGAACTGGCACATGACTCCAATATCAACCAATCTAGTCCAATACTTAGGACTTGTCAATTTAAATCTTATCATGTATCTATATATTTGGACATTGCCCTCGTTAATGTAGCTCTCCTAATAATAAGCACTATGTTTTCTTCACATATGTGATATTTTAGGAGACATTTATAGTGAAAAATGATTGGTGCTTTTATAATTGCTCTTTTGACATAAAATTTACCTGCTTCATTTTACAATTCTATTTCTGGAATTTAAGATGTTTCTAACTAATACAAAACTGAAATTGGACTTTCAGCTGCCACATAAAAGTTGCTACAATTCCAATTATATGCAATCAGACAATATGTGAAGTCCTCTGCATACTTGAAAAGTAGAACAAATAAAAGTAACATGAATAAATTTAAATTCTCAACCATGATGTATAAGGTTATGATCTTCACTCAGAAAGTTCAAGAAAAACACTGTGCACATGCAATGTATATACATATTAAGTGTGTAATTTTGATGAGATCTCACAAAATCACATCCAGTAATTGTAGGGAGAGAGGAGATAGCACAGAGATCGGAAGTCAAAGAGAGCAAGAACGGTGCTTGCAGCAGGCCATGACAGAACCCGGTCGACCGGTGTGCCCAGTTGACCTCCCCGGTCGACCGCCCCGGTCAACCGGTGTGCACGACGTGCACAGATATTGCCCGATCGAACGCCCGGTCGACCATGGCAAAGGAACGGTCGACCGGAGCGGTCGATCGACTGACATAACCAGCTCTCGGTTGGACCCGGTCGACCGGACCGATCGACCGAGGACAAGGGCCGGTCGACCGACAGACGCGTTTTGTTCTCCTTTTAAGGTTCAAACTCCTTTTCTGTTTTGGGGTCGAATTCAATCAGGGTTTTCTAAAACCCTTGGACTCTCTGGCTATAAACGGGGGCGGCTCAATTTTTAGGGAGACCTTAAGCGAAAATTTCAAATCTGCCCTTTTAAAATATACTTTAAAAGTAATTAATATTAACAAATATTTTTTTAATTATTATTTTATTGAAAAATAATTCTTCTAGCTTTTTAAGATGCAAAATTTTTAATTAAGTTTTTGTATTCAAGTTTTGCTAATGTATCTTTTTCTATAGAGCAGTTGCAGGCCCTGCCGTCAGTCTGACGTCTAGGCGACAGGGGCAGTGAAGAGCGAGGCTGCACAGAGAGAGAGTTTTAATTTTAAAAAATTCTCTAATTATAATTAAATAGTTAGGGAGAGTGAAAAAGACAGCTGAGGAAGTGGAAGAGACTCCTCTTTAATTATAATTAAATAGTTATAGGGAGTGGAGGATATTAGCTTGGGAAAGTGGAAGAAACTCATGTTTTTCCTGTTAATATAAAAATGAAAAGGGAAAAAAATCAAAAAAGCATGGATGAAAGGATTCAAACTCGCACAGGCAAAGCCCACACAATTTCTAGTCATGTCCAATAACCACTCCGGACGCCCACTTGAACAAATAAAAAACATTTTCTATATTTTATATTTCTTATTTTAGTTAAATACTAATTTACACTATAATTTTGGAGGCTCCATTATATTTGGGGCCCTAAGCGACTGCCTCATTTGCTTAGAGGTTGAGCCGCCCCTGGTTATAAATATGAGCTAGAGCCCTCATGTATTGTATCCCTGAAAGTATCCCTCTGGTATTCGCTTGTATTGATTGTTGAATCAATAAAATCTCTCTCTCCCTTGCCCCGAGGACGAAGGAAAATTACCGAACCTCATTAAATATTGTGTTGACTTACTTTCTCTATTGTTTTTCTGTTCTTATCGTGTGGGTACATCTCTAGCGGCATCTATCTCTAATTAGTGGATTCTTCATTGGTTGTTATCCCGCGCGCAACAAGTGGTATTAGAGCATCTCAGGTTCGTCGTGGGATCGTGTGTCAATTTCAAAGGCATCAGTTGCTGTTTGGCGGAGATCGTGTGTCGATCTTGGAGCAGCGTTGGGACTGTTTTGTGGGATCGTGTGTCGATCTCAAAACAGATTTTCGATTGCACGAGGAGTCAATTCGGAGGGGTAGATCGCTTCGAAAACTCTTCGAGGGTTTCGTTATGAGGTAAAGATCCTATCTTTATCTAGTTTATTTGATTTAGTCCGTTTTGCTTTCGCATTACTTTGAGGAATCAGTTGAGAAGATGACTGGAGATAGTACATCTACGGTGTAATCCGTGAATCCACATCTATTGGGGATTGATGTGGTAAAGTTTGACGGCAAGAACAACTTCGGCATGTGGAGATATGAGGTGATGGATGCATTGACGGACATCAAATCTCGAAGACACTTTACGGTTGGAGAAGAAGCGTGATTCTACTACTGAAGAAGATTGGGACAAGATGAACCGGACGACATGTGGCTTGATCAGGTCTTATTTAACATAAGACATTAAGTATCATGTGTTGCATGAAACATCTGCGAGGCAACTGTGGTAGATCCTGGAGGAAAAGTATGTGACGAAAAGCGTCGAATCGTGGTTGCAGTTAAAGGGGAGGCTTTATCGTTTTCAGATGAAAAGAGGATGCTCTATTAACAAACACATGAATAGCTACACAAAGCTTCTTACATACCTGGTTAATGTAGATGTGGAGATCGATGAAGAAGATAAGGCGGTAATTCTATTGAATTCTCTTCCTGAGGAAGAGTATGAGACATTTACTCTTACATTGATCAATGGAAGAAAATCTCTTAACTACAATGAGGTGTCTGCTGCTCTTGTGAATTATGAACTAAAGAGGCAGGACAGATTGTCTTCTTCGTGGAGCACAACAGCAGAGGCATTGGCGGTAAGAGGTAGGAATTCCAATTGGAAGGGTATAGGTGATCAGGGAAGATTGAAGTCCAGATCCAGTTTCAGAGATCTGAAGAAGAACCAGTGCGTCTTATGCAAGGAGCTAAGGCACTGGAAGGTTGATTGTCTGAAGGCCAAAGGTAAGAAGAAGGAGTCATGACCGAGGCAAATCTCGCACAGGTGGTCATACCAGTACTTCACAGGTGGATGGATCAGACTCAAACTCATCGGTAGTTTCTTTCTCTGTTACTACTCTTATTGTTGGTTACTCAGATAATTCTGAGTGGATCTTAGATACTGGAGCAACATGTGTGTCCGAACATGGACTGATTTTCTAGTTTTGAGAAGCTAGATGAATGTTTCACGGTCATGGGTGATGATCATCCGTATAATGTGAAAGGAATAGGTACAATCCGTATCAAGATGTTTGATGGGATAGTACGAGAATTGAAGGAAGTGAGGTATGTACCTTAACTCAAAAGGAATCTTATCTCAGTTGGTACTTTGAAAACGTTGGGTCTTATGGTATCTATACGGGATGGTATTCTCAAGATGACCAAAGCTCAATGGCGGTTATGAAGGGCGTCCGCCGGAATAATCTCTACTACTTGAAGGGTAATACAGTTACAGGTCAGATGGAGACTTCTATTTCTTCAGATGATGTTTGCATACAAGTCTGGCAGATGAGCTTGGGTACAGAGGTGAAAAGTCTTTACAAGCTCCAGCAAAGAAGGGATCATTAGAAGGTGCATCTACCTGCAACATAGAATTGGGTGAACACGGCATTCTGGACAAGAATAAGGTAAATTCAATACCACTACTCACCACTTTGAATGTCTTCTTGATTGTGTTCACGTAAGTATTTGGGGACCTGCTAAGACTGCATCGCTTGGAGGTCATAGGTACTTTGTCTCTTTTATTGATAATTTATCTAGGCATTGTTGGATATATCCCATGAGACAAAAGTTTGAAGCCCAAGATATGCTGGTGAAGTGGAAGGATATGATGGAGAAAGAGACTGGTAGGAACATCAAGGAGCTACAAATTGATAATGTTGAAAGATACAAGAACAAATTCGTACAATTTGGCCAAAACACTGGTATTGGTACTCACTTCACAGATGGAATACATGGTTGGCTAAGGAGATGAACCGTTCCTTACTGGAGAAGGTTCAAGGTTTGTTGTCTAATGCACAATTAGGCAAATCGTTTTGGCTGAGGCGATTGTGTATGCAAGCCATCTCATAAATGGATTGTCATCGACTGCGATAGGAGGTAAAACTCCACTAGAAGTTTGGTCTGAAAAAGCTACTCAAAATCATTGTTTGCTGCGGGAATTTGAAAGTCCGGCCTACTTTAGTGCCAAAGATGGCATGGTGAATCAGCGAGCAAAGAAGTTTATGTTTTTGGGTGTCAAAAGAAATATGAAAGGCTACAGGTTATGGGACCCTGAAAACAGAAAGATCGTGGTGAGTCAGCATGTCACATTTGATGAGTCTTCAGTATTAAAGTCTACCGTTTCTCAGCAGGTAGAGAGGACGAAGACCAAGAAAGTATCGCAGCAGGTGGAGGTTGATGCTACTCCACCATCTCCAGTTGGTTCGGTATCAGTGAGGACTTTACTGAATGTGACACTGGGTGGAGATTATGTAGCCAGTTTTGATGCTGAACAGGTTGAAAACATTGACGAGATGTCAAATTATTTGCAACAATTAGAACCAAAATAAAACCACGAAAGTGGGTGAAGAGCATGAATTTCAAGCTTATGACCGCGACAAGCTCAAGTTGAAGGTCGTTGCTCTCCATGAAGGTAATAAGAAGATTCATATGACTCAGGCAAGTCAGTTCGCTGCTGAAGAATCAGTCACAAGTGCTTGAGCTTGATGGAGCTCATTTCGATGAACTACGGTTGGCTTGATCCTTTGGGCAAGGTATGTAGGTAGCAGTAAAGGTGTAACCATTTTGTAGACTGTCTAAAAATCACTAAAGACTAGTCAGCAAAAAACAGAATCCAAGCTCCAGACGCAAGGCTAGTCATCGCCATCAGTTCGGCACCAAGACGCGAGGGTCGAAACCCGCGTCTCAACATCACTGTAAGGACGAAGACGCGAGGGTTAAAACCCGCGTCTCAGCATTATTGTAGTACCAAGACACGGAGTCCAAAGCCCGCGTCTCACGAGAAGTTTGACGCAGAATTAGAAGCTCGCGTTTCTCAAGCATCACTTCAATGGCAAGACGCAAGGTTCAAAACCCGCGTCTCAGTTATAACTGCCCTGATTACTGGGTCAATTATTGTCCACGTAATGAGGGAGTTAACCCCCATTATGGAGTGTTTTTATGGGACACGTTCACTGATTGAGTTTTTTCCTGCCCACAAAATAAAGTATTTTAGATTTAGAATAAAATGTGCAAGTGCTCAATTTGAATCCGCGGTAGCAGTGGCTATGCGGATCGTGATCCTCAGGGAGGGACTAGCGATAGAAGCGTTTGTAAGTTATCTCTAAAAATTATTTTCTTTAAGTTAACAAAAAGAATAGTTAAAGTTAAGTTAAGAAGAAGGCGGTAGATTATGAAGATGGAGGATTAGAGGTGGTATTTATAATGAGATGAGAAAGAAAGAATTGGGAGATGGTGATTTAATCTACAAAAATAAAAGAAAAGAAAAGAAATAAACACTAACCATAGTTTGGTTGAAGAAAAACGTGAAATCCTAACACTTTCTACCTTGCTTTGGAGGCGTTGAACGCATAAACCATAGGATCGATCTCAGTCCCCTGTTCGCATTATATCATCAAGCTTGGGCAAGTATGAAGTGATACGTACCTTGAGGAGGAGAACATCACCATGAAATATCGTTGGCACCCACCAAGATTCGTTATACTTGTGCTTTGGAAATCACTTGCATGCTCATCATAAACCAACAGAGATAAAAATAGAAAAAGAGAAGAAAACAAAAAGGAAAATAAAGCAATGACCTAAAAAGAAAAGTTACCTTTATTACTTGATACAATGGAAGAGAAGAGAAGCATACATCAGTGTCACTCTCAACATAGCCCTCTCCCTCACTTACATAAAAATTAAAAAAGAAAAGAAAACCTAAACTACAAGAAAGAAGAAAGCCTAAAACCCTAGATTTGCCCTCTGGCTCTGGACGCTCTTCTCGGTTGCACTGCAGGGGGTATTTATAGGAGCAGAAGGAGGTAGAGTCCCAGTCGAAGTCGTCCACGAAGGCGGTTCCCTGGATATGACTGGATTGCTGCGGAAACGCGGCTTGGGCCGCGTTTCCGCGGCCTTATGTGGCGGCTGGCCACGCGCTTTGGCGCGTGGCTTCTCCTGGTCCGTCCATCTGGTCGTTTCCTTCTGGAAGCTGCATCCTGGCTCTTAATCTTTGGATTTGGATATAACTTGGGAATCAAGTTACCTAGATCCCAAATCTTTTATCCACGAATTTGTGATCTTAAATTCTCCTTCTTTGGCTTTTATCCTCATCTGCAAGTTTTTAGGGTTGAATAGAAGTCTATCCTTCCCTCTTCTTTAATATTTGCAACTTTGGCCCTTGTGTATTTGCAATTTTGACAATTAATATTTGCACTTTTGCACTTGGGCTTGAATATGGGCTTTTGGGCTTCTTTTAGGCTTTATTTATTATTAAAATAAGAACTCAAGGCCTGCACACAATAAATCATAAAATATTAGTAAATGTGCAGAATTATATGAATAAATATGAAAATGTGATGGTAAATGTCATGATAAAAATGCACTTTTCACTACCAATCACACCCCCACACTTATCTTTTTGCTCGTCCTCGAGTAAAAATCAAAGAAAAAGAAAAAGAAAAGAAAAATTAATCTAGCCTAACTCACTTTCGTAGGAATCACGGTTGCACTTAGCATGTGCAATAAGCCGTTAAACCCCTAGGTTACCCTAGAGGACGAGTGTTGTCTCGTGAGGGTTTTCAGCGGATTACACCCACAAAATCCATAAAAAGAAAATATTTGAAATACGTTTGAAGAGACTAAGTAGTCTATAAGTTTTTAGGATTATCATTTTTATTCATTCTTAAACTTAGTCTTTATATAGTAAATTGTTATCCATTTTAAGTAAGGATCAAAATTGAATTTTTGTATAGTCTTTTTCATTACCAAAAATCATATGCATCCTTATGAATTTTTACTAGGAATTCCTTAACTTGGACTTTCATGCCTCTATTATATATATATATATATATATATATATTTTCTCTCTTTTTTTTTAATAAGTATAACTCATCTAATTTTCTTTCGTGTAAGCATGAAGGCTTCTTGAGGCCCTCATACCTAACTAATTGACTATTAGATGTGTTAGTACATATATAAGTAATTTTTCCTTAATTTCCTTAGGCTTTCTAATCCACCCATGTAACGAACTTAAAGTCGATGACTCCCAAACCTGTTGGCTTTAGGGCACCAGGTGAGAAAACACCCCGCGGACTCAAATTCGAGTGAACTAGGCCCCAAAACTAAGGACTTTATTTTATTTACTCACCTTTAGGCATGAATACTTATGCTTCTTGAGGCATATGTATCAGCTTAATTAGTGATTTTTTTTTTTTTATATGAGGCACAAGGGTCTTTGTCTTAGAATCCTAGATATGCATTAGGTATGCATATTTCATTAAGGTAAAAATTAAGACTAATTACTTATTCAATTTCTTCTCCTATACTTAAAAATTCAACAATTTATTTATTTTGACCAAGTTTTTAGAAATCCTAATCATGATTTTCCTAATTCTTAAGACTAACTTAGATTTCTTTCAAAAGATAAGTCAAAATATTGTCCTTTTTATAATATATTTTTTTTATTAGCAAATTTTGGTTAATTTCTACCTATGTTAGTATGTTAGTAAAGCCTACCCCCACACTTATCTCATGCATTGTCCTCAATGTATGAATGAATGCATATATGCATGAAAAAGACGAAGGGAAGGCAGAAGTTACCTCAAGGTGGTGGTTCCGGTGGTGGTCTAATTGGTCCACGAAAGGCGGCCCAATCAAGATAATGTGGTAGTTCACGGGACCTACCTTTATTGACCTCTTTTTTATTTACATATTTACAGTCCCCAGAATGAATAGGATCATGGAAGATCCTCTCATGAAACTTACTCCCTTTACATGACCAGTCCTGAAAAATCATCACAGAGGCATGGTCTATACCTATGTCCAACAAAAGAATGTGACTTAGTAGAATGGTTAACTTGGACTCAAGAATGATAGGTTCAGGAACGAATACCGACTCAGGAAAAAAAACTTAAATCAAGTAAGGGTTCAGGAGTCGAGCTTGGTTCAAGGAGTGTGTCCAAGTCAAGAAGTTGAAACTCAAGTCCACAATCATCTTCCCACAATGGAATGTGACTCAATATTGGTGATTCAAGTTCAGGAATGATAGGTGTGGGAATCAAAACTGACTCTAAAATATTACCTAAGTCGGGTAACAAAACAGGAGTCAATATTGATTCAGGAATTTGAACTTGATCACAGATTTGAGAATCTAGGTCACATATTTCATTAGGTTCAATCTCATAAAAATGAGAACTTACCAATTTGTCAATGAGACTTTCAAAAGTATGAAATTGGTCAAGTTCAATATGATGATCATCAAAAATGGGTGATTCAATTTCATTATCTATTGGTATAGGAATAAATGTTGGCTCAGAAAATTGGTCCAAATTGGGTAAGGATACCGGAGTCAACATAGATTCGAAAATGGAAACTGAATCACAAAGTTGGGGATCGGGTTCACATTCACAATCTAATTCAATCTCATTGAAATTAAAACTAGCCAATTTGTCCAAGGATTGGATTGATCAAGTTCATATTGATGTGATGAAATTGAATTTTGATCAAGGTCTTCTAGACAGAATGATTCTTGGTTCCTATCAACTTGGTCAAGAATGTTGGAAAGTCAAGAAATTTGATCATTCATTATATCTTGCAACCGATCCACTTTTTCTTCTAACCCATCGAATAGATCAATGGTGGACTGAAACCTTGGTGATGTGGGAAGAGACGTATATGAAGATAATGGTTGAACAGGTGGTTGACCATATGGCTCAGGGGTATTGAATCCCCATTGACTCTGTGAAGAGTAGTGATGATTATTCTAATCTTGTTCATAGTATTGGGACTGGGGCATGTAATGATTCGGATAAGACCAATCTGGCACACTAGGTTGGTCAAAGTTATGATATGCCGGGTTGATAATATCCGAATAAGAGGTTGGTGTGTAATATGGATTCTCATTAAAGTTGAAAAAATTGTTGTTATAGGCCATATCACACAAACATAAACAAAGAAAAAGAAAACAAACAAATAAGCAAACAAAAAAGAAAAAAATTCTATCCTAAGTTAGGGTAGACTTATGACCTAGACGACTCCTAACTGGTTAGACTGTCCACGGGAGGTAGGGTGCAGACTTTGACCACAAGTTAATCAGCCAGGTCAGGGCAAGAGTGGTGGAAGGTTTTCCGTCAAAGACGTTCCTTAATTAAATAACCACCAATCTTCGGGCTTTCGGCCCTCAATCCCCTTCCTAGACACTGATTTGGCAGGAGTCAAATTCCAACACTGTTCCCCCTTAGGATAATCTCCTAATTGAGTCTGAGATGTCCCTAGGGCCAACGTCTACTTATTTTTAGTTAGGCTTGGGTTAGTGAGTGCTTGGAATATGATTTTTGGGCCAAGGAAGGGTGATGAAATCCCCACCTTATCTTGTTAATGGGTTATGCCCTTAGAATAAATTTGTGCAAGTGTACAAAATATGTAAATAAGATTCACTCAAAGCATCAACCAAGAGATGAGTCCTATTCTACATGTAATGCGAACGTACCTTGCTCCAGCACTCTTCAACAGTAAAAATAAAGGAATTAAAAAGACACGTGCCTAATATGCAAACGTCTAATCAATTTTTATCTTTAACAACAAGTATTTTACTGTTGATTAATTAGCAGTAAGCAGGGTTATCACAGAACAAAGTTTAACAGAGCAGTAGACAGATATTACAATTTGCAGCAACCTGCAAAAAGATGGATCAGTAGGGAACTACTCAGGCCGCGGTTTCGCGGCAATTGCCGCATTTCCGCGGCTCTGAAGTAGGCTCTTGTGCTCTGCCTTCGAGGGCAGAGGCACAGAGTTGCTATATGTCCACTTCTGCTGTCAGTTTCCCTGTTCTCCAAACCTGCAAACAGAAAGAATAAAAGAATTAGTTAATTTTTTTTTATTTTTAGAGAAAAACTTACCGTCCCTCCCCGGCAACGGCGCCAATTTTTTTGATTGAGTTTTTTCCTGCACACAAAATAAAGTATTTTAGATTTAGAACAAAATGTGCAAGTGCTCAATTCGAATCCGCGTAGCAGTGGCTATACGGGTCGTGATCCTCAGGGAGGGACTAGCGATAGAAGCGTTTGTAAGTTATCTCTAAAAATTATTTTCTTTAAGTTAACAAAAAGAATAGTTAAAGTTAAGTTAGAAAGAAGGCGGTAGATTATGAAGATGGAGGATTAGAGGTGGTATTTATAATGAGATGAGAAAGAAAGAATTGGGAGATGGTGATTTAATCTACAAAAAAAAAGAAAAGAAAAGAAAAGAAATAAACACTAACCTTAGTTTGGTTGAAGAAAAACGTGAAATCCTAACACTTTCTATCTTGCTTTGGAGGCGTTGAATGCATAAACCATAGGATCGATCTCAGTCCCCTGTTCGCATTATATCATCAAGCTTGGGCAAGTATGAAGTGATACGTACCTTGAGGAGGAGAACATCACCATGAAATATCGTTGGCACCCACCAAGATTCGTTATACTTGTGCTTTGGAAATCACTTGCATGCTCATCATAAACCAACAGAGATAAAAATAGAAAAAGAGAAGAAAACAAAAAGGAAAATAAAGCAATGACCTAAAAAGAAAAGTTACCTTTATTACTTGATACAATGGAAGAGAAGAGAAGCATACATCGGTGTCACTCTCAACATAGCCCTCTCCCTCACTTACATAAAAAATAAAAAGAAAAGAAAACCTAAACTACAAGAAAGAAGAAAGCCTAAAACCCTAGATTTGGCCCTCTGGCTCTGGACGCTCTTCTCGGTTGCACTGCAGGGGGTATTTATAGGAGCAAAAGGAGGTAGAGTCCCAGTCGAAGTCGTCCACGAAGGCGGTTCCCTGGATATGACTGGATTGCCGCGGAAACGCGGCTTGGGCCGCGTTTCGCGGCCTTATGGTGGCGGCTGGCCACGCGCTTTGGCGCGTGGCTTCTCCTGGTCCGTCCATCTGGTCGTTTCCTTCTGGAAGCTGCATCCTGGCTCTTAATCTTTGGATTTAGATATAACTTGAGAATCAAGTTACCTAGATCCCAAATCTTTTATCCACGAATTTGTGATCTTAAATTCTCCTTCTTTGGCTTTTATCCTCATCTGCAAGTTTTTAGGGTTGAATAGAAGTCTATCCTTCCCTCTTCTTTAATATTTGCAACTTTGGCCCTTGTGTATTTGCAATTTTGACAATTAATATTTGCACTTTTGCACTTGGGCTTGAATATGGGCTTTTGGGCTTCTTTTAGGCTTTATTTATTATTAAAATAAGAACTCAAGGCCTGCACACAATAAATCATAAAATATTAGTAAATGTGCAGAATTATATGAATAAATATGAAAATGTGATGGTAAATGTCATGATAAAAATGCACTTTTCACTACCAATCATTCACTTCCTGAAATCTCTATAAATAACCCAGTTTGCTATGAAAGAGGGGACAGAGAAAAAGGTCGGATAATTCTTGGTAAAAAAAAGAACTTCGGTTGTAAGCCGTAGAAACACTAAGATTTTCAGCTGAAAAGAAAGAGAGAGTTCAACTCTTCTAACAACTTGTTGTGCACAAGTTCGTCTTTACCTACACTCTCTTTGAGATCCTTGACGGACAGAAGTTGTGTTACTTCGTCTACTATCCAAAGGGAGGATTCCTAAAAGGTCCTGACGTTCACCCAGTCAACGGAAAATAAGACTCACTTTCCACCGCCACATCAAGAACCCAACACTAAATAAAGGAGAGATTCAAGCTTGAATATCTTCTCTCTCTTGTAAGAGGATTATTGATCTACTGTAACTTTCTTTACAATCAAATAAAGAATTTATTTCTCGATCTTCAATTTTTTCTCACCAAATAAGAGATGGCGACTTCACTGGGGACAACTTTCTCTACTGACGAGCAAGTTGTGGAGTAAGTTGACGTCACCTATATGGAAAAATGGTTGAATCACTTATCGTGGAGTTCGACCAGGCAAAGTATGAAGAGTTCCTCTCTTCTGGCTCTAAGAGCCCTAAGGCGCAGGTCTACCGCAAAGTCTCCTCAGGGACTTGCTCGCGAGTCCGCTCTGAGATCCCCTCAGACGCGACTGGCAAGAAGGATGTCGTGGCTAACCGCATCATGCGTAACATCCGCGTCAACGTCTTCCATGAGACCCGCGTGGTTAACGTTGCTGATGTTCAGCCCGTTCATGCCCATCCCCCTCCTCAGCGTCAAGTTACCGGGGGTTCCCATCAACCCGTATGGCGTAACCGGAATGCTGAGCGATGACAGAGACGGCGTGCGCGTCAACTAGAAGCTGGAACAATCATGAGAAGTATGAGTTCAACCAGAGTTCAAAGTATTTCGAAATCCGTCCCAGTCAACCGCGGAATATCGAAAACTTTAGAAGGGGTTCTGTAGACTGTCTAAAAATTACTGAAGACAAGTCAACAAAAGTAGAATCCAAGCTCCAGACGCAAGGCTAGTCATCGCCATCAGTGCGACACCAAGACGCGAGGGTCAAAACCCGCGTCTCAACATCACTGCAAGGACCAAGATGCGAGGGTTGAAACCCGCGTCTCAGCATTATTGCAGTACCAAGACACGAAATCCAAAGCTGCCTCTCACGAGAAGTTTGACGCAGAATTAGAAGCTCGCGTTTCTCAAGCATCACTTCAATGGCAAGACGCAAGATTCAAAACCTACGTCTCAGTTTAACTGCCCTCATTACTGGGTCAATTATTGCCCACGTAATGAGGGAGTTAACCCCCATTATGGAGTGTTTTTAGGGGGCACGTTCACTCCCTGAAACCTCTATAAATAGCCCAGTTTGCTATGGAAGAGGGGACAGAGAAAAAGGTCGGATAATTCTTGGTAAAAAAAAGAACTTTAGTTGTAAGCCGTAGAAACACCAAGATTTCCAGCTGAAAAGAAAAAGAGAGTTCAACTCTTCTAACAACTTGTTGTGCTCAAGTTTGTCTTTGCCTACACTCTCTTTAAGATTCTTGACGAACAGAAGCTGTGTTACTTCGTCTACTATCCAAAAGGAGGATTCCTAAAAGGTCCTGACATTCACCCGGTCAACGGAAAGCAAGATTCACTTTCCACTGTCACATCAAGAACCCAGCACTAAACAAAGGGGAGATTCAAGCTTGAATATCTACCCTAACTTGTAAGAGGATTATTGATCCGCTGTAACTTTTTTTACAATCAAATAAAGAATTTACTTCTTGATCTTCAATTTTCCCCACCAAACACATTTAGTGATGCAACCCGTATGAAGCTATATGGTGTATTTGGGTTCTCGAGAAGCTGATTGGGGCTTCACGTAGAGGTGAAGAGTTGGACTTCACGTAGAAGTGAAGAGTTAGACTTCACGAAAAGGTGAAGTGTTGTGATCACGAAAAGGAACGGTCGACCGGAGCTGTCGACCGACTGACATGAGCCAGCTCTCGGTTGGACCCGGTCGACTAGGTCGACCGACAGACGCATTTTGCTCTCCTTTTAGGGTTCGGACTCCTTTTCTGTTTTGGGGTCGAATCCATTCAGGGTTTCCTAAATCCCTACGACTCTCTAGATATAAATATGGGCTAGAGCTCTCATGTATTGTATCCCTGAAAGTATCCCTCTGGTATTCGCTTGCATTGATTATTGAATCAATAAAATCTCTCTCTCCCTTGCCCCGAGGACGTAGGCAAATTGTCGAACCTCGTTAAATATTGTGTTTGCTTGCTTTCTCTATTGTTTCTTTGTTCTTGTCGTGTGGGTACATCTCCAGCTACATCTATCTCTAATTTGTAGATTCCTCATTGGTTGTTGTCCCGCGCGCAATAGTAATTTCCCCTATGGTGACTTTAGAGATATTTCACAAGTCGGCGTGTGACTGATAAAGACACATATGGATGATTGATATCGTGCAAGACAGCAAGAGAATCAAATCTATGTTAGGACAATGATCATCCTATATAGACCAGCATCCGTGTCGCCGCATTTGACACTCTCAAAAAGCACAGAACAGAACTGCAGCATACTCCATATTGGCATGTCCTTTACCTTATCCGCCTGCTCTTTTGGTGTAATGCAAAAGCTAAAACCGGTCTGCTCTCTTAGCTTTTATATCTGTGTGCTTATGGCAATTGTGTATCTCGTGGATGATAGCCGATGAGTTACGAATCTTCGGTTTAATGGAACACGGGGAGTTAGCTTTCCCACCGTTTATTTCAAGGAAAAACCAACCTGCTACGCAGTGAACATTCCTTATCTTGTCTCCGCGAGGCTATTGCAGGAGTTGACATTCCATCCCACTCAGTGTATAGATTCTACAAGGATTTAACAGCACCTTGCTAATAATAGCTTAGCATGCAGCTAGTTTACTTTCTGAATCTTATTGCACAAGTCCCATGGGAACATCTAAAGGAGAAATTAATATAGATCACTGGTTTCTATCTTTCATTCATATATTGTATCTTAGTTACTGTTAGTCTGCACATAATATTACAGTTGAGTCGATGAGGGTGGCTTGGTACTGTGGAAAATCTAAAAGAGATCATATCTGCTCAAAATTGTAAATAAGTTCTAAATCTTCCATTCTTAATGATATTAACTGCTTATTTAAAGTTTGTGTTCTAGAGATTATAGTAAACAATGGATCAATTAGACTATATATAATTGCGAAGCAGGGAAAGAACATAGAAGCCGGTACAATTCGTTATGTATGATGCTTATGTATGTTCATAGTTTAAATAGCATTAACTGAGAGTAAGTAATAATCCACCACCTTGTCTTATGATAATAAAAACTCAAACTATGTGACTGAAGCATATTTTACCCAGTTCATGAATGCAATTTCACTTCAAACAGTATAACTTGTATAAGGTTAACAATATCTTTGTGCATAGCAAGGAGACAAATCAAAAGAAGAAATTAATAAAAAGATCAAAGATCATGCACAGATCAATATGCAATTAAAAGGAGTCTGTTAAATGAAGAAGATGAAGAGAAGATCATGTACCCTCAATTAAGGTGTGGTCATCTATTTACAGAGAAAATGAATAAGAAAATACACAATATCCTACTTAGAGTAGGAGAATTCAAAATAAAGAAAAGAAAAATCTTATTTCTACTATAAGAAAGAATCTTATTTTTACTCTAATACTCTCCCTCAAACTGGAGTATAGATGTCAAACATGCCTAACTTGCTACATAAAGTTGAAAATGTTGTAACGGAATTGATATACTCCGATACTAATTATTGTATGCATAACCTGGGATACCATACTTACTATGATACCAATGGTTGAGAGATACGAGATCCCTACCAATGATCTCAAGCACGCTATGAGATCGATTACCTCGAGCATACAAGATGATTATTAAAACATATAAGAAAAACATACAATTTAACGTAGTTCAGCCCAAAATTGGCCTACGTCTACGAGGAGAGAACTTGAGAGAGTTTTATTAATAAACTTGGTATAAAGAGATCTAACCTTCCTCTTGATGACATAAGAGTATTTGCCTTCCCCTTGAATCTACGCCTAGATTACAAGAGTATACCTTCTCTCTATGCATCTTCACCTTACTCCTCTCTTCTTGTCTTTTTAGGGCCTTCTTGGCTTTTCAGGATCTAACATTGTTGTTCATCATAACTTTATTCTCCTCTTCTGCTCTGCCTGAATTCAAAGTTACAACCCTTTATTTATAGGAATTTATAATACAACTCCTATTTAGATTATGAGATGATCTTGACCATTTGATGCTTGAAAAATATTGATCAGTCATATTAGAAGTTGATCTTCTTAATCTAAAAGGATTCTAAACCCTTTAACCTTTAAAATCGAATTTTCATTGAATAGAAATTGAATCTTATTCATACTCTTCCTAAAAAGAAAACTCACAATGCCTGAAAAAAAACTGCTTCACCTTGATTTACATCTTCTGCTTCAAGTCATCGTCTCCAACTCAATTGGATTTTCTTGGACCATCATCTCCTCTTGAAAGACAAGAAAAAAATCCTAACAATCTCCACGTTGACTTAGTTTTCAAGCCTTTAACTAAACAACTTGAGATTATGGATTATTACCTTAAGTTTTCCCTTGGTTATAATCATGTCACGAAGCCTTTAACCTTGCCCCCTCTCCCCGGGGCCTTTGGCGGATTTATCACCATGTCTTGGGCCATCTCGGGCCTTACTCAAATACACCATTTCTTTAGTCATCCTACAACACGTGGACCTGTTGTAATTTTTCTTGAAGCTCCACCTTGAAGTGAGCTCCCTTCAAGCTTTTCATTGAAACTCCTTGACCTAATTTCTTTCCCTTACCTTGCATTGCATCACCGTCGCCACTAGCAAATTCCGCTTTGTAACGCCTTCCCGGCCATGAGGTCCTACCAGTCTTGAGGCAATTCAACTCTAATTCTGTCATGGTCATACCAACTTTACAAGAACATTGTCAAGGACTTGTCGTGCCATGGCCTACCATCAATCACTTGGTGATGGTTCACCTTCCATCGATGTTTTAACTGTAGGCTGTCTAAAAATCATTAAGGATAAGCTATCAGATGTAAGCCTCATTTCAATGCGAAGGTCGCGTTTCGACTAAAACGTGGACCTCACGTCCAGAGAAGCATGAAGACTTCAGACGCGAATATGAGTAACTCTGCATCCTATTCAACATGAGTCTGAGTAACTCCGCTTCCCATCCAACACGAGTCTGAGTAACTCCGCATTCCATGTCAAGTGTAGGTCTGAGCAACTTGGCGCTTTACTTCAGACGCGGGTCTGAGAAACCTCGCATCTCACTTTAAACGCGAGTCTGAGCAACTCGCGTTTTGAGATGCCCGCGTCTACAACAAGCAATGTGAGGTCTGCATCCAGCGTGAGACCTGTATTTCTATTGTAATAGACCCTCATTACTAGGTCAATTAACTCCCCACGTAATAGGAAATTTAATCCCCATTATAGAGGGATTTTAGAGAATGATAATACCCCTATGAATCCCTGTAAATAGCTTGAATAGCTATGAAGGGAGGGGACTCTCTTTGGAGACTCTTTTTTTGGAGAAAAGGAGTAATCATTGAACTCTAAACACTTTGCACATAAAAATAGAGTTCCTTTTTGATTAGTCTTCGAGAGCATCCTGAAGAGAAGCTGACAGTCGGCCAGTCCATGGAGAACAAGAATCACTCTCTATCACCACTCAAAGAACCCAACTTTAAATAAATGGGAGAACCGAGTCTTCTTTCCTCTTTTGTAATTGGAATCGTTTCGCTGTAACCTTTCAGCCACTCAAAGACATCTTACAAGGCATTTTTTGACCAAACAAAAGATAGTGACTCCGCTGGGGATTTCGTTCTCTACTGATAAGAACATTGTGGCGCAAGCCGATTTTCATCTCCTTGGGAAGAAGGTAGAATCCCTCGTCGTTGAATTTAATCAAGAGAAGTTTGAGGAATTTCTTTCCTTAGACTCTGCCAGCCCTAAGGCAATGCGATAATACCGCAAAATCTCTTCTGAGACTTGCTCTCGAATCTCTTCGAAAATTACACCTAAAGTGGCTCGCACCACTGCTCACAACGCAAAGGGTACCACTTCTGAAGAGGTTCTGAAGACCCTTGTGAAGCCCATGCTGCCCGCGTTAATGTCTCTCAGGAGACCCGCAGGGTAAAAGCCTCAGCGCACGATCAAAAAGACAGTGAAGATCAATTCTGCTGTCCTTCTTCTCTCCAAACTCTACAATTTCAAGTTGCCAGAGGTTCGCAATAACTCCTGCAGCTTAACCAAAATGCTGAACGTCGATGAATGTGCCACACTCGTCGATAATAGCTTGAAAATTCTAAAATCCAATCATGGGAAGCCAAAAATCAATTGAAGTCCAAAGTATTTCAAAATCTGTCCTAGTCAACTACGAAGTTTCAAAAACTTTAGAGGGAGTTCTGTAGGCTGTCTAAAAATCACTAAGGATAAGCCATCAAACACAAGCCTCATTTCAACATGAAAGTCGCATTTTGACTAGAACGCGGACCTCGCGTCCAGAGAAGCATGAAGACTTCAGACGCGTATCTGAGTAACTCTGCGTCCCATTCAACGCGAGTCTGAGTAACTCTGTGTCCCATCTAACGCGAGTCTAAGTAACTTCACGTTCCATGTCAAGCACAGGTCTGAGCAACATGGCGCTCCACTTCAGACACGGGTCTAAAAAACCTCGTGTCTCACTTCAAACGCGAGTCTGAGCAGCTTAGAGTTCTAAGACGCCCGCGTCTACAACAAGCAACGTGACGTCCGCGTCCAATGCGAGACCCGCGATTCTGTTGTAACAAACCCCCATTATTGGGGCAATTAACTCTCCACGTAATGGGGGAGTTAATTCCCTTTATGGAGGGATTTTAGGGAACAATAATACCCCTATGACTCCCTATAAATCGCCTAAGTAGCTATGAAGGGAGGGGACTCTCTTTGGAGACTTTTTTTGGGAGAAAATGAGTAATCAGTGGACTCTAAACATTCACACGTTAAAAATAAATTTCCTCTTTGATTAGTCTTCGAAAGCATTTTGAAGAGAAGCTAGACAGTCGGCCGGTCAATAGAGAATAAGAATAACACTCCATCACCACTCAAAGAACCCAACTTTAAATAAAAGTGAGAACCGAGTCTTCTTCCCTCTTTTGTAATCAGAATCGTTTTATTGTAAACTTTCAGTCACTCAAAGAAATCTTACAAGGCATTTTTCTAACCAAATATTAACATTGAGACTTACCATCTTCACATAACTGCTATAGTCTTACTGGGCCATCCTGTCACACACTACCACGGTCTTCCTTCTATCAAGTAGGGTTGCTACCTACCACTGTATTGATATTTGTCAGATTTATTGCCCTGCTATTGATGATCTTCAAAATCTTATAGCTCTACCAATGCCTTCAATAATCTCACTGTGTCATGACTAGTCTGCCGTAACTTTGACCATGATCTTTGTCAATTTCTTTAATCGATCTGTACAGAACTTGCATCAGATATTAGAATCTCCTCGATCTGCACACACCATTGCATCCAGAATGTTGAAAACATAGGGTTCAACACTTTGATCGTCTAAATTCAGCTACGATTGCATAATCTACCTTTCGATCAATCTCGTCTGTTGATTGTCTTCATTACCCTCTAATGTTTTTCCTTTGACTTGCTGCGGTGATGAGCCTCCATGGGATACCTTGTGTGATGCCTCCGTGAGCTCGTCGAGATCGTCTTGCTGTCTGCCGTTAGCGATGATCCGATCATCGCCGTTGTGTCTACCGTGTTCTAATCTGAGCATCATTGATTTTTGATGACTCCACCTTTATTAATATACTCCAAAAGTCATTGATCTTTACTTTAGAACAAATCTGAAGTTTCTTGTTGTCTTCTTCACCTTGATGCCTCTGCCAAACTCCATCGACTTGACATCTTCTTCTTCATCTAGAGCACTTTTGTCTTGAACGAACACCATAAGCTCGGATACCATTTGCTGTAACAAAATTGATATACTCCGATAATAATTGTTGCATGCATAACTCAGGATACCATACTTACTATGATACCAATAATTGAGAGATACGAGATCCCCACCGATGACCTCAAGCATGCCATGAGATTGATTATCTTGAGCACGCATGATGAATATTAAAAGATACAAGAAGAAAAACACACAATTTAACGTGGTACGGCCCAAACTTGGCCTACGTCCACGGGAAGAGAACTTGAGAGAGCTTTATTAGTAAACTTGGTACAAAGATATCTAACCTTCCTCTTAATGACACAAGAGTATCTGCCTTCCCCTTGAATCTACGCCTAGATTACAAAAGTATATCTTCTCTCTATGCACCTTCATATTACTCCTCTCTTCTTGGCTTTTTAGGGCCTTCTAAGCTTTTTAGGATCTTACATTGTTGTTCACCATTATTTTATTCTCCTCTTCTGTTCCGCCTAAATCCTAAGTTATAACTCTTTATTTATAAGATTTTATAATACAACTTCTATTTGAACTATGAGATGATTTTGGTCATTGAATGCTTAAAGAATCTTGATCAATCCCATTAGGAGTTATTCTCTTTGATTTAGAAGAATTCTAGACCCTTTAATTTTTAAAAATAAATCTTTATTGAATAGAAACTCAATCCTATTCATACTTCTCTTAAAAAGGAAACTCGCAATCGCCTGAAAAGGAAACTGCTTCACCTTAATTTGCTTCTTTTGCTTCAAACCATCATCTTCTCTAACTCAATTGGGTTTTCTTGGACCATCATCTCCTCTTGAAAAATAAGACAAAATCCTAACAAAAAACTCTTTCTAAATAAGGCTTTAGTGAAAATGTCTCCAAGTTGACAACCTCAATGTGACGCATGAAGTGACTATCCAATATGTCGTCACCATGTCTCTAATGAAGTGGCAGTCGACTTCAATCAGCTTCGTTTTCTCATGAAAAATAGGATTATTAGCAATATACATAGTATATCACCATTGGCTTATTATAGATGACGCCCATTTCACAAAAAGAGATTAAATCCAAATCAGTTCACAAGTTATATGAGTCATGACTCTACACTCAGCCTCAGTACAGAATCGAGCAACAATATTTTATTTTTTATATTGTCATATCACCAAATTGCCTCCAATAAAAGTGCAATAACCAGTAGTAGAACGGTAATTAATAGGATCACCAGCCCAATCAGCATCAAAATATCTCACAATATCCAAATGAGATGAAGGAAAATAATACAACTATTTACCTGGAGCTCATTTAAGATATCACAAGATACGACAAGCTGTAGTCCAAGAAAGCTGACAGAGACTGCATATATTGGCTTAACATACCCTACAACAAATGTAATATCAGTCACTCATAATCTCATCAGTCATTCTGGTGATAGTTCCATTTTGAGTATTGTTAGTTCTTCTGTCAATTTCTTCTAGACCTTTGCCTGCGCAAATTTTGATAGGAACTTAAACATTTTCGATCCTGCATACTGTAGTTGTGCTTAGATGTGTACCTTAAGTAGTGGATGGCCTAGTTTTGAGTGAAAGAACTTGTCTATTGTCATCTTGTGGCTTATGTTGTTTGGGATAGATGGCATAAACCCATGTTGTTTTCAAGTATGGGGTTTTGATGCACAATCTAGCCAGTGTACTAATCAGAATAAGTAATAAAGTGATAAGTAGAGTATCATCCCATGAGAATTTCCTATCTTACTAACTACCGAATTAATTTAACTTCAATTTTATTTGAAGAATTTGAAATTTGGAAAATTTGTGAGGAAAAGAAAAATGAAGTGAACGAAATTTAACAACCAAAATAAAGAGATTTAAAATAAAAAAGAAAGCACCAGGGCATCTGATTTCGCTATGACTATTCCAAATCAATTTCTTTAATTTTGCTATCAAAGAATCATTATCCATGACATTGATAATCCTTAATTTATTCAATATCTTCTCTCGAGTAATACCAAAAATAGTTTCTAAATGTTAACACATCATATCTCTATGTGAATCTAAGTAATTGAGAGTTCATTACGATTTATGAAATTTCTAAAAGTAATTGCACAAATTATGCAAGCACATATCTGTCAAACATCAAATTTATGGTGTTCATCATAAGAAACAAACATTATATGTCACCTTTCGGTCTCAATATAATCATCAAATTATTTAAATTTTGACCAGACATTCAAAAGCATTAAAAAAAAAGATGAACAGTCGACATGAAATAACAAACTATGAATAGGAAAATATTATTACAATTGAAAAATTATAGTCAAGCTACATCATAGCCCTAGTAAGGGAAATTAGTTCATAATTAAATAAATAAAATTCATAAACTTAAATACGAACATTCAAAAAGATATTGAGAGGAAGAACACTCTTTGAAGCTTCAAAGGCCGAAACCTATGTGCCCCTTCTCTTTTGCTTCACGCCAATCTTCTCTTCAAAAGTTCATCCTTCTTTTTTCAAGGTCTCCTGCAAATTTTTTACCCATTGATGATGGTTGATTTAATGACTTAGTTTTCAAATCATTTAGCTTTGCTAACGATTGATTTGATGATGCTTGATTTGGTAACCTAGGTTTCCAAAAGAAACTAAGTTTTGATGGGACGCAATTTACTCATTGATGATGGCTAATTTGAAAAAAGTTGTCAACATATGAAATTTAACTCCATCAATTAGCTTTCCAAAGCCGCAAGAATCACATCATTTGGACCACTAGAGCAAAAGTTATACCCAAAATATCAAAATATGTTCAGAAATTAATGAGAAAGAATCTTGCCAAATAATCTCAAGATGGAAGGATTGCATTCTTGATCTTGATTAAGTTAAAAATCCTTGATAGCTTTGACATCCTTTTCTTTCTCTTTTAGCTTCAGGAAATCTCCATTTTAGCCTTTTTTTTTGCTTGAATAATTCATTCCATGTTCAAATTAAACAAAGTAAAATAAAAACTAATATAACAGAGAGAAACAAGCAAAAAGTAGAGAGTGAAGGGTATGAAAATGATGTATAAAATCAAGCATATCAGGTTTCGGCAACATGGTGCTTCTGCTGTTATCGCTGAATGAAGGTGTATATAGAAAATCTATATTGTGCATGTAAGGTTAGAATAAAGGATGATCTAATTTATACTGTCTCAATGTAACGGGGTACATTTTCATGTTAGTGGAAGGATAATAAAACTTAATGCTTTTATACTTCTCAGAATACTCTACGAATAAACAGCTAACTGTCCTTGAGTCCAACTTTTTCTTATATGGCGTATATGGCCGAGCTTCCGCTGGACAACCCCAAATATGTAGATGCCTAATACTGATAGATTTCCTAGTCCATAACTCATATAGGATTTTAATTACTGTTTTACTAGGTACTCTATTAAGGAGGTGACAACCGTCTTTAAGGCTTCACTCCATAATGACTCTTGTAAAGTATATGATCTATCATACTCCTGTTTTCCATTATGTTTGCAAAGGGGGAAAACTTACAAAAAAGGTTTGAGGAGCTAAATTACAAGTATTCTCAAAAGATTACAAGTAGATCTCCTCAGAGATTCTGGGAAAATGTGCCGATAGGAGTCTGGTCAGCGCGCGACCACTTTGTCCCTTTGACGATGCGAGCGATGAGATTCCCTTCTCGCCTGGTTCGGGAATCAGAGAATAGAGGATTGGTAGAACCCTCTTGCTACTTCTCAAAACCGCCTTCTGTGAGGAATTCCTTCTCGCCTGGTTCCGGAGATTACTTGAAGAAAAGAGGTTGCTAGGGTATCACCACCCTGAAAAGAGAAGTATTTCTCTTGAAAGGTCTCTGAATTAGAGAGCGCACGGTGCGTTATGAAGAAGTCTCTGCTTGTGGAGTCTTCTCTCTCCTGATGCCTCTCCGTTGATCGATCTCTCCTTCTCTGTTGATTTCTCTCGATTGATCCATCTCTCTCCTTTGTGCCCCTGACGGGCTATTTATAGGGAGAGCAAGGGTATAATCGTCCCTTTTGAAGATATGGAAACAGATTGAACCGAATCTGTTTGAATCTGGAAAGTAGCCCTACTGTGAGGCTAGGATAGCTTCTGCGGAGCTAGAAAATGGCAAGTCGGTTGATCTGTTTTGATCCTTTCCATATTGTTAGGAGATTCTCCCTGATCCTCTTACTCGTTTCAAGAGAGTCAAGAGATTGCGGCAATCACCTGCCATATTTGAATCCTGATTGGATTTGATTAGATTGAATCCGATCTCATCAGGAGATTTTGATTGGTCAAAGGTTGACCGTAGCAGGCTGATAGCGGAGCTGCCCGCTTTGAAGCTCATAGCAGAGCTAGAGGCAATTCCTAGCGAAGTCCGAAAAGAGGGTTTTCGGCGAAGCTATCAGTTAGCTTCCTGGCGATGCTCTGGATGATGCTAGCCTCTCAAACGAGGCTATCTCCTTGGGCTAATGTAATGCTAAATGCTAGCATTTAGACCTGCTGAGGTCTGTTTAGAAACAATCGGGTTTACTGTTCTGCTTGCTGGATCAGTGGAGTCCAAACCGCTCCCTTGTCCCTTGAAGGTGGGTGTGAAACTGGTCTTCAGCTCGTCTGTCCCTTGTCTTTTGTAAATGTCAACAAGTTTAGACATCGTTCGGACCAATGAGAATCTTGTCTTTTTTAAGTGTCAACAAGACCCCCTTCAAAGTTTTCGAGAGTCTGCAATAGCTCAGACTTTGAAACACTTTGAACTACTGTGATGGTATGTGGAGTATGAACGTCGCCATGATGGTTGAGTTCAGTTTCGCCTTCAATCCTGCTTTGGGATGAATTCGCCGAAGAATTGCACTGGTTCGCGAGTAGCTTCGCGTCGGGGTAGCTCAGTATCTGGGCTTTCAAGAAATAAGTTCGCTTTGGAACTCCTGTTGCCTTTTCAAAGCCAACTGCCGTGGGGCGGTTACGAGGAGGATCATTCCTTCTTTCGCGCCAATCGAGAGAGATGTTCTCCGATTTGCACGTTTCCAAGGGAGGATATTCCCTTTATTCAAGGCGCATAAGTGCCTTTTATGAGGGAGACGTTTTCTTCCTTTGCACGGTTCCAAGGGAAAACCGTCCCTTCCATCAAGGCGCAGTAAATGCCTTGAATGCACTCGTACTTCCACGCTTGAGGTGATCGCACTCAGGCCATGGGGCCTATAAATAGGACACTTGAGGTCCTCTGAAGAGAAATGCCTTGCCTTTCTTCTTCTCTTTCTTGGTTGTGAGAGATACTCAGATCTCTGAATTAGTGGGAAAACCCACTCTGGTTGTCTAACCGGCCAAGGACCAGTAAGTCTTGATCATTCAAAGACTTCACTGCTTTTAGGGAACTCATCTCCCTTGATTAGCTTTGGCAGCTCGCTTCAGGGATTAGCTTCCCTTGTTCTCATCTTGCAATTGGCTGCTGCAGAGAAGGATCTCATCATAGCTTTCTGTGAAGCTATCATCTTGGCTTGATCAGTGAAAGACCGTTGCTTGTTAAGTCCGCTGCGCAGGCAGGACTTGGGACTTGGCTTCTTCAATAGTTGAGCCAGTCTTGCCATATTGGTGAATGTTGAGACTGTTTCTCACAAGATCAGTCTGACTTTGCCGTATAGGCGAGGCTAGGACTTGGCGTTGCTGAACCAGCCCATGGTTGCGTGCAGGCGAGGCTTATCCTCTGCCTTGACTGAAGTTGGATTACCTTGCCGCCGAAGAATCTGACTTAGTATTTTTACAGCTCTTTTTGTGCTTGACCGTTAACCTGCTCCAATTTGCCTTGCAGTGAGCTATACTTGTCAGTCTGGTGACTTGATGGAAGAAGCCATAAAATTGCCTTATGCTTCCCCGGTTGAAGCTTTACTTTTAAGCAGGAGGAACAATTCGGGGCAGCGAATGCGCGTCCCAGGGGCTGTTGGCAGCCTCTTACCCGAGATGATTCGTTCTGAGGTGAGGCTGGCCGCCGCTTCGTCGGAGGTGATCAGTGAGATCACTGACATCGTTGCCGACTTTCAACTTTGGTGGCCTTTGTCGGGGACGATCCACTTCAGGGGAGCGGGGCTCACACCCGTCAGATCCGTGCATCAAAACTAGTTCCCATTATAGGTGATCTGACGTGTTGGCGGCGATAAGCTTTATTGCCAGGCTTCAACAAAAATGGCCTGGCAAGACCTGCCATTTTGTGGAGAAAAATGACCGTGTCCTTGTGGCACCACTGATTACAGCCTTATGCAGGAGGAAGGCCCTTCCTGTCCCGTTGGTCTGGCCTGGGAGCAGATAAAACCGCTTGTATGCCTCAAATGATCTTGTTGGGCATCTGAATGTGTTTGTATGAAACACAACTTTGATGTAATATCAATGTACCCTTGCTTTTGAATCAATGAAAGTTCATCGTCTGATCATCTGATTTTTGCTTGCTTTCACTGAGAGTTTGGCCATTGCTGGGCTAAACTGCATGCGGAGTTAAGGACATAGTCCTTTCTTTGAGTGATCTTCGCGAGACTGGCATGTCAGTGCCTTTTTAGAGGGCTAAAGTAAGCCTTTCGGCTAAGTTCTTGAAGGATTGTGCGAAGTCCGCACTTTAAGCCAGGGCGAAGTTAACCCTTAGCGGAATCGAAGCAGCGCTTCTCGGGAAGGCGCTTTGGGCGGCGTTTCAAATTAATTCGAAACGGCGGCATACGCCCTTTTCGAGGCCTCGTTTCAGGCGCTGATTGGCCTATAAAAGCCCTATCGGGCTGAGCAGGAAAAGATCTCCTTTTTCAGAGAAATTTCTATCTCTTCCTCTCCTTCTTCTTCCTTCTTTGCTTCAGAGTTCTTTGAGAACCCTTACATTTCTTTGATGGCGCCCAAAAGACGAGCAGGGAAAGAAGTGGCGACTTCTGCGGCGGAGGGCGCTCCTCCTCCGGTCATCGAGCGACCGATCACCGGTAAGGAATTTTTCTGTCTGATTAGAGAGTGGTCTCCATCTTTTGGAGCCGATACTCGGCCATTAGGACGATCAAATATGATCTGTCCTTATCAGGGAACTCGTTTCCCTTCAACTTTCCTATTTTGCTTGCACCAGGGAAGTAAGAACTGAACAGTTCTTCTTTGGGCTTTCGCACGAAGCCATAACTTGGGCCATCTCCGTACTGTTTGAGGAGAAGGACTTGAATAAGTCCTCTCAGTCATGATGACTTTTGACCATAATGCCCCTTTGATGACGTCAGCCCTTAGGGCTATGTCACTCCCTGCTTTAAGCGAAGCAGCGCTTTGGATATATCTGCAAAGATGCAGTTTTATCCATGAAGTGAAGCTTTTTCAAAGCTACCGCCTTGCAGGCCCTGCTTGCTGGGCGAGGCAATGCCTTAGTGAATTTTTATGCTTTCGCATCCACTTGATTGATGAACTAATCATAGCTCATTTCTGTTTTTACAGTACATTACGCCTCCGGCCTCCAGAACAGTCTGTTCGGTGTAGCCAGTCGAGCAGGCGGAAGCATCAGCTTGCAGTTCTATGGGCAGGCTTCATTGTTCAGTGAGCCGAGCTCTCTTGTACGGGATACGCTCATCCAGGAGGGTCATCCGCAGGCCATGCGGAGCATCTTGACTACGGCTCCGCTTGAAGATATCGACCGTCAGGCTTACAGAAAGCCTGACTTCATGTTCGGGGATGCTGCACCTGATCCCGATCGCCAGCTGCAGGCCGGTGAAGGCCAGTGGATCTTCCAGTTGGACGGCGAGAGATTCTATCTCCCGTCTCTAAGCGGCATTTTGCTTTGTCTTCCTTCGCGAGCGCGACTCAGGCTCGGAAGATGGCGTGGGGCGTGAGCCTAAACGCCGAGTCTGTAAGTGTCGGGAGGTTGACATTCCAGTCCGGCTATTCGAGGGCTGGCCCTCCTCGTAGCATAATGGGGCTATACCCTGGGAAGGTATCGCGGGACCTTCCAGTAGGAGAGAACCCAGCTGCGGGCGCCGACCTTTGGCACTCAGTTCTGCGAAGTTGACGGGAACTACCCCGCCACCGATTTCAGGACTCCCGGTTGGGTCCACCCTCCTAGATCGTGGTGGGCGGAGTTGACCAACTATATCCTCACCCACTTTGAGGGGACTTAGAGAGGTTAAACCTCCATGAGGCCGTCAGGGCGACCTGCTACGGCATTGAGATGAAGGTGGCGTGCTTCTACGCCATCCTTGAGTTGTATTGCCCGGCCTCGGGGACTTTCTTCACCCCAGTTGGTGAGTTGGGCATGGCCCTACATGAGATGCGGGAGATCTCTGCTTTGCCCTTCGGGTCTCTTCCATACGAAGAGTACTTTCCTGTGGAGGCGGAGCTGGCTATTCTGGAGAAGCAGGAGCCTGCTCTGCTCGAGACATATCGGGAACTGATGTGCCATTTGCACATTTGCTCCAGCATCCATACTGGTGGCAAGGGTAGCTCGAAGAGCTTGAAGAGCTGGGGGAACTACTTGTTCCCAGATATGGCTAGTGCACCTGAGGCAGCTCATTGCGGAGTTGCTGAAGAAGACATCTTGGCAAGGATGGAGGTGCATGCTGTGAAAAGGACATCGTCGTGGTAGAAGATGATGGTCCGCTTGGGAAGGGTGATGTTCTCGGAGCTTTCACCATCAGGCCCATCGGCCTATGTCTCGCAAGGCGTTGCTAGCCGGCTTCTTAACCATCTGGTTTAAAGAAGTGTGTTGGCCTTCTTCTTCGGGTGACATCGTCCACCGACTGTGCTGCTGCCTGCCGTCCGCTTGGTTCATGGCCACCGTCTGGGTCTTCTCCCGGTCATGGTGTGTTGTATTCAGAGGGGCCTCGTGCACTGACGGAGGCTTTCTGCAGGCCAATGGCGTCAAGGCGAGGGAAGGGTGCCGTCTGCCTTGTGACGGACCCAATCCTAGGGTAGGTTTACCGTACACCTACTTGATGGCGTGGTTCGCCTTGCACTGTCCCAGTTTGATTGGAGCTGGGGAAGACCCTCCGCAGGGTGTTCAAACGGCGCTTCTCCGTCGCTTTGAAGGCCGTTCGTGGCAGAAAACTTATGTGGCCGAGGCCCGTAAGTTAGTGCGTCGTTATGACGCTTATAGCCGTTTTGTTGTTTTCCTCGCCTGCAGGGTGCAGGATACAACGAGGAATTCCGTGATGTGGAATCAGGTCGGTCTCCATGAGTCGGGGTGTTTTCGAGTGGCTGGTCTGTATCCGGCCCTCGCATTTGCTGTACAGGAGTGGGGATACCTGCTACCTGGAGCCCTACGTCCCGAGCCGGTTTGCCCGCCAATTTGGGTATGATCAGTTGTATGTGGGCAACCCCAATCGGACCTGGCTTTCATGGGGAGCCTCATTGATGGGGCTCGTGCTTGGCGGTTCTTTACCGCGGATGATACTGGAGCGTGGCTACGCACGCCGCTGAGGGATCCCGGCCTTTGGACGACCCTGTGTTTCTGCCAATGGTATGCGGCTTCGAACTCTACACCTGCTAGGTTTAATGTCAACCGTTCGGGTGTGAGGTTAATTTCTCATCGGATGAGGCAGAAGGCTTCCGATAAGATGGAGGGCAAACGAGTCCGTGTTCCTGGCATAGAGGAGTTCATCGCTGTAGATGACAGCGGGGCTTCTGATGCGGGAAGCCCTTGCTTCGAGGCGGGGATGAGGGTGATGCCATGAAGCTGATACTCGTGAAGCCGGATCTGGTGTAGTGGGGACAGCTCCTCACAACATGTGGAGGAAGTGGAGGAAGAGGACTCTGATGTCCACTTCAAAAGGAAGCGTGGAGGATCCCGTAGGAAGTCGTCGGCGAAGAGGCCCCGTCGCCAGACTCCTATCATCTTGGTAGAGGGTGAGCCTTCTGCTGCGCCTCCTTCTGCTGCTCCATTAGTGGCTGAGCCGTCGGTTGCTGCACCGACTACTGGTAAGATGGCCCCATCTAATATGCCTTCAGCGCACTTTAAATAACTCATCATTTGCTTTTTTGTTGCAGGAGCTGAGGAGCATGGGGAGCAAGGGGACCAGTATGATCCTCTATTTGCTTATGGAGCTGCTGCTGGTTCCTTTACCCGCTCGAAGAATCTGGAGGTGATGCGGCCGACATTGGCCCGTCGGGCGCTGGGAATTCTAAAGGAAGTCCTATGGCCTCCAGCTCTATCGGGTGGTCTGCGGAGGAATCGGCGAGCGGGCCGGCTATCCGCGTTGAGTCTGGTAAGAAATTTCCGATGGGACCCCTGGATTCTGATGCGGCTGACGAGGTGACATCGGCCTTCGGTAAGACTAAGATCTCTTGGTCCTCGCCTGTTTGCTGCGTCTCCTTTTTGACCTTGGTTTTGTTGCAGGTATTCGTCCCCAAGGTGCATCAGCTTCGAAAGAAGCGGGGGTTTCCCTGAAGGGTCAAGGGGCGATATGAGCGCTTCGACCGGGGCAGACGCTGCTGTGTTGGACGCGCTGTATGGCGACCTACCTTCTTATCAGCCAAATCAGCGGAAGGTCCTGAGGTTGAAGGGGGGGCAGTCCCGGAGGTATCCTCACTTCCAGTTACATCAACGAGTGAGGTGCCGGCTATTTTGCCGAATACGACATTGAGGGTGATTGTGAGCCCTATCTCTCCAACGCTGGTGGTTGAGCCTGTTGCTCAGGAGGTGGTTGCCAGTCCTTCCTCCACGGTGGCTGGCGTGCTGGTGTCGCTGAGGACTCCGCCGAGGTCGCCTTTGGCTTGCCCTGCTGCTGTCGATGTTCAGCTTCTTCTTCTGCGGCGGTGTCGACTGGGATGGTAGATTGCTCCGAGGTTGTCTCAAGGGTTGATGAAGCTGAGAATGACTTCATCGGTAATCTGGTCGACAGCTTCTATAACAGCTTGGAGCAGACTATCGGTCTCGTCTTGAAGGGCTCGCCTGTGCCGTTTCGAAGCTGAAGATGGTCCTCTCCCGTGCATTGAGTGTGTATCCGGGACTTTGAGAGGGTACCATCAAGCTGCTGCTTTAGAGCTCCTGGTAGACGACCTTGAGAAGGACGTGGAGGAATGGCGCCGCCTCTATAGTTCAGACGCAGCGTCTTTGGCTGATGAACGGCTCTCACATCTCTGTCGCCCAGAGGCGCGAGGCTCAGCTCGCCGCTCAAGAGGCTGCTGAGGCTATCTCCACTGACTGAGGTCCTTGGAGACAGAGGAGGCAGAGGTTGGAGTGCAATTGACGCTTCCAACAGTGCTATTCTTGATGCTGAAGATAAGGTTAAGAGGGCTGAAGAGATGATCCGGAAGGCAAATCTCCTCTTATCCAAGGCTACACAGATGCGTCATGAAGAGTCTGCGCGGCTTAAGCAGCTCAGGGCTCGAAGTGAGGAACTGGCGGCGCAGAAGTCGTCACAGAGGGCGACTTTGGCGGAGGTCGAGGCTTGTCTGGCTCAGGCGGTGGACTTCGATGAGGCTGAGCTAAGATCACAGGCGCTGGCCCAGGCTGCTGATGACAGGAGGACGAGGTAGCTTCGCTTGGAGATCGGATCCGATCTTATCATGTACGCCTATAGGCTCCTCCATGTATCCCACCCTCTGGAGTTTAATAAAAATTCTTTCTTTTGTCGTCTTTGTTTGTTTGGATAATGAGGCATGGCTGTCAGTTTGGTTCAGAGGTCGCGATGACATAACCAATGAGATGTCGCCAGTCTCGAGGTTTAGCCCATTGCGGGGCTAAAAGGGGAGATACTTGCCTTTTGTAAATGTCAGCAAGCATCGAGATTGAGACTTAGTGTCTGCTGGTTCAGAGGTCACAATGACGTAACAATTGAGACGCCGCTAAGCTCAATGGTAGATGAGACTTGGCTATCTGCCGGTTCAGAGGTCGCAATGACATAACTGGTTGAGAAGCCACCAAGCTCAACAATGAGTGATACTCGTCTTTGTAAATGTCAACGAGTATCGAGACCTGTCTTTTGTAAATGTCAACAGGACTTGGATTGAGACTTAGCTGTCTGCTGGTTCAGAGGTCGCGATGACGTAACCAATTGAGATGTTGCCAGTCTCGAGGTTAGCCCATTGCGGGGCTAAAAGGGAGGATACTTGCCTTTTGTAAATGTCAGCAAGCATCGAGATGAGACTTAGCTGTCTGCTGGTTCAGAGGTCGCAATGACGTAACCAATTGAGACGCCGCTAAGCTCAATGGTAGATGAGACTTGGCTATCTGCCGGTTCAGAGGTCGCAATGACATAACTGGTTGAGAAGCCACCAAGCTCAACAATGAGTGATACTCGTCTTTTGTAAATGTCAACGAGTATCGAGACCTGTCTTTTGTAAATGTCAACAGGACTCGGGATTGAGACTTAGCTGTCTGCTGGTTCAGAGGTCGCGATGACGTAACCAATTGAGACGCCGCTAAGTTCAATGGTAGATGAAGCTTGGCTATCTGTCAGTTCAGAGGTCGCAATGACGTAACTGGTTGAGAAGCCACCAAGCTTCAAAATAGGTGATTACTCGTCTTTTGTAAATGTCAACGAGTATCGAGACCTGTTTTTTGTAAATTCAACAGGGCTCGGGGTTGAGACTTGTCTTTTGTAAATGTCAACAAGCTCAAAATAGGTGATACTTATCTTTTGTAAATGTCAATAAGTATCGAGACCTGTCTTTTGTAAATGTCAACAGGGCTCAAGATTGAGACTTAGCCGTCTACTGGTTCAGAGGTCGCGATGACGTAACCAATTGAGACGCCACTAAGCTCAATAGCAATGGAGTTTGGGAATAGTCTCGTTTTCACGGGGAGAAACGAGGGAATCGCTGTCATAGGTTTAATGTTAACATAACAGCGGGATATATGTAGTCCTACCATTCTATGGATGAGAATTGGTAGGTGATTTTGGAGGTCTCGTTATCTCGGGGAGAAACGAGGGGATTGCTATCATAGGTTTAATGTTAACATAACAGTGGAATATATGTGGTCCTACCATTCTATGGATGAGAATTGGTAGGTGATTCTGGAGAGGGAATCAAGTGGGAGCAGGTCCCTTGGGATTTTAAGCAAACCCCCAGCTATCAACAGGTTTGATATGCTTGGAGAAAGAGAGAGGCCCTCTTTGTGCGCATTCCGGACGCGCGGATCTCGATCAGAGGTGTAATGTTAACTTGATCGAGAGCAAGATCCTTGATTAAGGATAGTACTTTTTAAAACTTGCATTGATCGGCATCATGAGGAGGTCGCCATCTGCAGTTGTAAGGCGGTATGCTCCGTTTGAATAGACTGTCTCTATCACAACGGTCCTTCCCATTTAGGCTGAATTTGCCTTTGGTCTTGTGCGTCATAATCATCGGTCGTCTGACGGCTAAGACTAGGTCTCCTTTGTGGAAGACTCTCTGCTTGACCTTCTTATTGAAGGCTTTTGACATCCGAGCCTGATATAGCTCGATGTGTTGCTGAGCTTGCAGCCGCTTCTCGTCCAGGGCTTCGAGCTCTTGAAGACGCAGGCGATCATTGTCTTCTGATGTCATTTTAGTAGTCAGGGCTACTCGCAATGATGGCACCTGAATTTCTAATGGGATGACGCTTCGCACCCATATACCAGGGGAAAGGCGTATTGCCTGTCCCCCCCTGTACCGAACGTAGTCCGGTAGGCCAAGGCATTCACCGAGCTTTTCGTCCCAATCTCGCTTGTTCGAGGAGACAAACTTCTTGAGCAGCTTGATGATTGTCTTGTTGATGCTTCTGCTAACCATTGGCGGCAGGATGTAGGCGGTTGAAGCCACATTCTGAATTCGGTATTTATCGCAGAACCGATAGAAACCCTTGGCTTACGAACTGGGGACCATTGTCATGGATGATCCGTCTGGGTACACCAAATCGATGGATGACCTGGTGTTTGATGAAGCTAACCAGATTGGAGGTTTTAACTTCGGCCAACGGTTGGCCTCTGCCCATTTTGAGAAGTAATCGGTTATTGCCAGGATAAACGGTGACCTCTTGTCGAAGAGGGACTGATTGGCCCTACGACATCGACTCCCCATGCTTCAAATGGCCATGAAGCAACAGTAGGGTGGAGTAACTCCGAAGGTTGGTGTATGAAGTCTGCATGGACCTGGCACGCCTTACACCTTCGTGCATATTGGGTGCATCGGCCATCATGGTCGGCCAGTAGTACCCAAGTCTGTGCAGCCTGTCTTTAAGCTTTGGACCCGGTTGATGAGCTCCGCAAGTGCCATCATGTGCTTCTTTAAGCACTTCCTGTGCCTCCGAATGAGAGAGGACAACGGAGGAGGACACCGTCATATGAACGACGGTAGAGTGTCTTCAAAGTGGATCATAGTAGAAACGGAGCGACCTTCGTCTGATGGACGCCGCTTCTTTGGGATCGTCTGGAAGCAGACCGTGCAGAGTGTAGTCAATGAGAGGAAGCGCCAATCCCTCGGCTCAAGATCCACGGAGACATTATGGACCTCTTGGATCCTTAGCATATGCTTAGAGCATACGAGATGCCGGGTTGCGACTGGAGGTGATACTCGGTTGTCGGCCGGGTAAGGCTAGCTTTGTCGCTAATGCAGCGAGAGCATCCGCCTTGGTATTTGAGATCGGGACACATGCCCGATGTAGAAGCCTTCAAATAAGCTAGCCAATTCGATGGCTGTTGATAATAAGGCACCAAGTCCTCATGGCGGACTTCATATTCACCTTTTTACCTGGCTAATGATCAGCTTGAATCGCCATAAGCTTCAAGGTAGCGTACCCCCATTCCATGAGCGAGCTGGAGACCGATGAGCAGAGCATTGTATTCCGCTACATTTAGAGCATGATTCTGTCAAGGAGAATGCTCTGGGAAGGATATGATCCTGTGGGGAGATGAACACAACCCCCACCCCGGCAATAATTTCCCTTTGGGGCCCATCCGCGATGCTCCGTCGAAGAACATCTGCCACACTTCCTCTGCTGAGGTGCATTAGACTCGAAGACTTCATCAGGGATGTCTTCGTGAAGTTTTGAATGTTCTGAAACTGGATGAGCAGCTAAGACTCTGCAAGGCTGGCCTTTAAACTGCCTTCTGAGGAGTAAAGGTCATGTCGTATTGAGACAACAGGAGTGCCCATTTAGCAACCTTGAATTCAGCAACCCTGGCTTCGTCATGAGAAGACGTAAAGGTTCACCCTGGAGATGACATGTATGGTTTGGCCAACCAAATAATGTCGCGTCTTCTGGACAGCGAAGACGAGAGCTAAACATTCTTTCTCAATAGGATTGTAGCGAGATTCCGCTCCTATGAGAGTCCTGCTCAGATAATAAATGGCCTGCTCGTGGCCATTGTCGTCCTTTTGAGTGAGGAGGGCGCCGAGGGAATAGTCCAGAGTTTACATAAAGCAAGAATGGTTTCCCTGATGTAGGGGCCACTAAGACCGGAGGTTTTGTGAGATACCTTTTAATGTCTTCATAAGCTTCTTGACAAGCTTGGTCCCATATGAAGGCAATACCCCTTTTTCATGAGGCGGGTAAAGGGCTGGCAACGGCCCGAAAGATTGCTATGAATCTTCTGATGTAGGCTAATCTGCCTTGCAAGCCTCGGAGCTCTTTGAGGTTCCTCGGTGGATGCATGTCCTGTATGGCTTTGACTTTGTCTGGGTCCAGATAGATCCCTTTTGATGTGACAATGAAACCAAGGAATTTGCCACTGGACACTCCAAGAAGGATTTGTCGGGTTCATTTTCAGCTGATGAGCCCGCATTATGTCGAACATCGTTCTCAGATCGCGAAGATGTTCAATTTTGCTGCGGCTTTTGACGGCAATGTCGTCAACATAGCATTCCACCGTCTTTCGGAGATGGTCGCGGAAGATCATGCTCATCGCCCGCTGGTAGGTTGCTCCGGCGTTCTTCAGTCCGAAGGCATTACAGTGTAGCAGTATACCCCCAATGGCGTTCGGAAAGAAGTATGCTTCTCGTCATCAGGATACATCTTGATCTGGTTATACCCTGAGAAGCCGTCCATGAAAGACATCCTCTCGAATCCGCATGTGTTGTCGATCATGACATCTGTGATCGGCAGTGGGAATTCATCTTTGGGACAGGCCGTATTGATCACGGTAGTCGATGCAGATTCGTATTTTCCCATTCTCTTCTTGAGGACGGGGACTATGTTAGCCACCCAATCTGGATGTTGTTCCTCCCGGATGAAGTCACAAGCAATGAGCTATGAACTTCGGCTTCAATAGCCTCCATGATGTTTGGGCGGAACCGACGTTGTGCTGCTTGACTGGCTTAACGTCGGGCTTTGATGTTTAGACGGTGCATAGCGACCTGTGGATCAAGTCCAGGCATGTCTTCATAGCTCCAGGCGAAAACATCTATATACTCTTTTATGAGTATTATCAGTTCTTCCTTTTCGATGAGTGATAAGCTTTCACTTATGAAAATAGGCTTGGGTGATCTTGACTACCCAAGTTGACTGGATCACCTTGTCTTCGGTAGGCGGCTCGCGCAGCTCAAACCGCTTTTCCCATTGGAGACTTAATTGCTGGCCCATGATTCCTCATTGGAACCTCTGCGGGTTCCAACTGACTGCTTGAAGTCATATTCACAGTGAGGCCGTTGAACATTCCTCCCTATGCTGATGTCAGAGTCCCACTCGGAGGATGAGGCCGACTGTGATGGGATCGATCCATCGCCTTTGTCCTGAACCGTTGTTGATGATGTGGGTGTGACATAACCAACCCCCTGCGTGTACTATTATAGTAATTTGCAGGTTTCCCTCTTGGGACGAGTTACGCATCAAGCGTCTTCCTTTTCCGAAGTTTAGGCCCGCTCCCTGCTTCAGGTTGTAACCATCTTCTTCATAATATGGCGCGCTGATGGCGCGTAATGAAAGAACTGTGGAGCATCCGACTCTGAGCTTGAGTCTGTAGTTGAGGATCTCCCTGGCCGGACTTTGCCGAAGATTATCGGCGACTGACCTTGCTTGGACGGAGGGACTACCAAGCGTGGCCCCTTCTATAACCTCCACAGATGTAGTAGCCGAACTTGGCTCATGTACGGGCATATGAAGAGAGCCATCCATCATGGATTTAATCGACTCGATGCTCGCAGGATAATCAAAAGAGATACTATCATTAATTACCCATTCTCCTCTTCATCGGAAGGGATATTACATTGGGGGTCATTAAAGCATGCTACAATTGGTTCGCCAATCAGAATGGCTGGCACGCCTGTTTCGGATTCTGAATCCGCCTCATTGCCACTTTCATCATCGTCTGGCAATGGTTGTGCAGGCGTTCCGCTAGCCTCTTGATATAGGAGAGCATCAGTGAAGTAGTTTTCCACCCCCTTAAAGGGTTGCTTTTCAGCGAAGACAGTTCGTACTGTCGCATCATCTTCAACATACTTGAAGCACTGATGGAGAGTGGAAGGAACGATCCAGTTGGCATGGATCCAAGGTCGTCCTAGTAGCAGGTTGTATGATGTGTCAGCATCAATGACATAGCATGTCACCTCTGACTTCAGGCTTCCGATTCTACAGCGGAGCCGAATCTTTCCAAGCGGATGGCTGCTCCGGCGTTGAAACCATATATTGTAGTGGTGGTTGGGACAGCCTGTACAATGGTATGCCGAGGAAATAGAGGAGTCTTTTGGGGATGATGCTGAGTGCAGACTCCGGATCGACTTGTACTCTTCAATGCATGTGGAACCGATATATCCGGTATAGTATAGAGGTCGATCATGCTTGTTGTCCTTGAGAAGCATATCTTCCGTCGTAAAGGTAATAGCAGGCACCTTGGATTGTGCGTGATGGCACTCTGAGCAGAAGGCTGCATTCGTCATCAAGAACCCAGGCATGCATGTCAGAAAGGACTCCGAATCAGCCAGCGCATCTCTGAGTGCCTCTCTTGTCTCTTTAGAGAGACGAAGGAGCTCGTGTATTGTGATACGAGCCGGGATATGGCTAAATGGGCCAATATATCAAAGCGAAGGGCGGGCTAACCCTTGGCCTGGCGGTTTCTTCAACACATGGTCGAACCGCACTTCTTAGGCTTCTCCTTCCCTTTGGTCAGGACTGGAGTGGATGCCGGCATTGGTACTGACGTCGTTTGCTGTTGTATCTCGTCAGTAGACTTGTCACACTGCCTTAAGTATGATTTTCCAGACCAGGGGCCTGCCTGTTGAGGTGCATCTGCTGCGCTGTACAGGCATGCTTCTCTTCTTCTGAATCGCTGAGGGAAGCCGAAGTAAGATTACCATCATCTGGCAGGACAGAGATGACATTGCAGGACTTGCCCTTTTGCTGGAGTCCTTCGACGTCCGCTGTACGTCTGGACGAGGTCAGGGTGTATCCACATAACTTCTCCTGTCTCCAATGTCAAGGGGACGAGACCCTTGCCACTTTAGCTATGGTTGAGAATGCTTGACTTCCAACCGCGGTGTGGGGGCTGGATAGGTCCCGTCAGGAACTGTGACCTTCTGGCAGTGCCGAACTCAAGAGTCACCATGTTGCAGTGACTTTCTTCTGTTCCGTCTTCAATGTGAGGACTCCGGCGTCGACCAAAGCTTGAATTCTATCCTTGAGAACATAGCACTTGTCAGTAGGAGGGGATCATCCTGTGGTAGAGGCAGTATTTAGGGTCGTTTGTACGCCCTATCTCATTGGGACGCCGAGCATCCGTAGCTTCATTTTGTTTCCCTTTGTGGAGCAGATGGAATATCGTGACCACCTGGTCATCTCTGAAGGAGTACTGCTTCGGAGGAAACTTGGGCTCTTGGCTGTTGACGCCGCTCTTCTTGGCCTTTGACTGCATGTCCCCGGTCAGCTCGACGGACATAATCTCCTTCCCTTTAGCTTGGGAAGACTGCGGGAGATCGCTACGCCCTTGTTGTTCGCGCCCCATTTGCTCCTAGGGGCGGATGGCTCGAACTTCTTAGCCGATTTCTCGGCTATCTCAGCTTGTTCGACCAATTCCTTCCAAGTATGGGCTTTGACAGCCCCATGCGGACTTCTACTTGATCAAGAAGTTGTGCCTGCATGTCTGTAAGAGCATGGGTAATGGGCATCCCTGCCGAGCACATCAGAGATAGATTTCTGAATCGCTCAATGTATTCACGGACAGATTAGCCTTTCCTCTGTACAGTAGAAAGGAGCTTGTCCATGGTCATTCGGTGTCATCCTCATAGAACGAGAGAGGAACCAAGTTTTCAGGGTCAACCCAGGAATTGATAGAGTCCTGAGGAAGGCTTCGGAACAGTCGAATGCACCCTTTCAAGGTGCCGATGAACAACCTAGCCATGATGGCGTCGTTGTTTAGAACTTACCGGTCTGGGGACGGAAATAGTAGATGTGCTGATTGGGCGAGCTCTTACCATCATACGTATGCAACGTTGGTGGTTTGAACTTTGGCGGATATGGCACCGAATCCCACTCCAGCGGATAAGGACGGACTGCCCTACCTTCTTTAATTCATCCCTCTGAGCTAGGGATGCGATTTGAGCTTGAAGGCCTTAAGGACTTCGCATCCAGGGAAGAGCCTCCCTTAGATTTCTCCGTCTTGGGGCGGATCATTGCTGAGATGTCCCTCCTCATGATGGCTCCCGGTATCATCATTCCGGTTGCTGAGGAGCTGAGCGAGCATCTGTTGAATATTGTCCAGGGCCTCTTGCTGAGTTCTAGAGGTCTGCTCCTGAGCTTCCAAACGCTGACGAAGGTCGTCATTGGCGTTATCGGCCATATTAAACGATGCTTTGTCCGTTCGCACAGAACTGACCGTTGCTGAAGAGGTATACCCGCTGTCTTCTTCTTCTCCATCAGATGATTGGGGTGATCGCCTGGACTGTGGCGAGATCAGGGCCTTTGAGGAAGAAGGCTGTCATAATTATAGGGTATCGCTACCCTGGATCTGGTGTTTCGGAAAACACCTTCTTCGCGCACCAAGACTTCACTAAGCCCGGGCTATAATCTGGATCTGGGGAGCCGAAAGGGGTATCATCAGAGATATGACCTTCCTGTGTCGCTCTCGTCCTCTTCCGGTCATGTTTGACGGATGCGAAGGCTGGACCTCGCGAAGCACTCCTTTCATGATGTCTCTCATGGCATGTGCGGACAACCGGTCAAACACCGATTGACGGCACGGAGGTGCCACCTTGATTGGATATTGCCGACAATGGGCTGAATGGATTGTCACAAGTCGGCATCCTCTTCGATAACAAGGGGAAGTGGTTGGGAGAGACTCCAATTCCAGCTTGTTTGCCAAGAAATTGTCGCAGGTTAGGCTCAACAGAGCTGAACAACCCCGTAGAGAGGCCTTTCTGGAGCGTACAAGGGATGATGCTCCGTTCTTCTTATCCCTGCAGAAGGGATTAGTACTGAATAGTACTTTGGCGCTAGCTTCGCCGACAGGTGCGAGCTTAGTGCCTGATGAATCGGGGAGCGGAGCACGCTGTGGTGCTTTGTCCGCTATTCTGCTGCGAAGGGGTCAACCTCAGATAACACTGCGGTCTTAGCCTTGCGGCTGCGACCCAGTGAATTCGTTGTGGTACAATAGCTTCGCTTGTGCGAGCGAGGCTAACAGGAGGCTTTGCTGCTTTGATTCAGATGACGGTATGATTGCCGTCGTGACTTTATGGCTGGCAGCATCGTCAGGGCAGATGGGCATCTTACCCTTTCTTCGCGGGAAAGGCGCAGTTTCGGCGTGACTACTCCGGGAGCTTTGGTTGAAGACTCCTGTTTAGGCTTCCATATCAGCCTTGACAGGGGACGCCTAGGTTCGCAAGGAACCTGAATAGCACAAGCGGGGCTGCGGGGTGCTGGCAGGATTTTGCCTCTGGTTTCTGATTGGAAACCTTGGCCATGAAGACCTTCCTGTGCTTCCGTACTCGAAGCATCAGGCCACCCCAGAGAGGACTTCTTCAATCTTCCCTTGATCGATCTGGATGACAGGTTCTCAGAAGTGCAGGATCTGGGCTGCGGGCATGTTTCCTTGTTGCGCCAGAGAACTGCGGCAGATTCGTAGAGGACCTTTCCGTCTCCGCAGAGACTTTGCTTGAAGATTTAGCCAGAGAAGATCTGGCTGCACCGGCTTTTCTGAATTCAGAGATAGACCCGAAGGTCTGTTCGTCGCATTGCGACACTTGATTCTCAGCAGAGGAGAATACACTCCCCAGCGGAGTCGCCATCTTGTTTTCCATTATGTTTGCAAAGGGGAAAACTTACAAAAAAGGTTTGAGGAGCTAAATTACAAGTATTCTCAAAAGATTACAAGTAGATCTCCTCAGAGATTCTGAGAAAATGTGCCGATAGAGTCTGGTCAGCGCGCGACCACTTTGTCCCTTTGACGATGCGAGCGATGAGATTCCCTTCTCGCCTGGTTCCGGGAATCAGAGAATAGAGGATTGGTAGAACCCTCTTGCTACTTCTCAAAACCGCCTCTGTGAGGAATTCCTTCTCGCCTGGTTCCGGAGATTCCTTGAAGAAAAGAGATTGCTAGGGTACCACCACCCTGAAAAGAGAAGTATTTTCTCTTGAAAGGTCTCTGAATTAGAGAGCGCACGGTGCGTTATGAAGAAGTCTCTGCTTGTGGAGTCTTCTCTCTCCTGATGCCTCTCCGTTGATCGATCTCTTCTTCTCTGTTGATTTCTCTCGATTGATCCATCTCTCTCCTTTTGTGCCCCTGACGGCTATTTATAGGAGAGCAAGGGTATAATCGTCCCTTTGAAGATATGGAAACAGATTGAACCGAATCTGTTTGAATCTGGAGTAGCCCTACTGTGAGGCTAGGATAGGCTCTGCGGAGCTAGAAAATGGCAAGTCGGTTGATCTGTTTTGATCCTTTCCATATTGTTAGGAGATTCTCCCTGATCCTCTTACTCGTTTCAAGAGAGTCAAGAGATTGCGGCAATCACCTGCCATATTTGAATCCTGATTGGATTTGATTAGATTGAATCCGATCTCATCAGGAGATTTTGATTGGTCAAAGGTTGACCGTAGCAGGCTGATAGCGGAGCTGCCCGCTTGAAGCTCATAGCGGAGCTAGAGGCAATTCCTAGCGAACTCCGAAAAGAGGGTTTTCGGCAAGCTATCAGTTAGCTTCCTGGCGATGCTCTGGATGATGCTAGCCTCTCAAACGAGGCTATCTCCTTGGGCTAATGTAATGCTAAATGCTAGCATTTAGACCTGCTGAGGTCTGTTTAGAAACAATCCGGGTTCACTGTTCTGCTTGCTGGATCAGTGGAGTCCAAACCGCTCCCTTGTCCCTTGGAGGTGGTGAAAACTGGTCTTCAGCTCGTCTGTCCCTTGTCTTTTGTAAATGTCAACAAGTTTAGACATCGTTCGGACCAATGAGAATCT